>VZTM01037610.1:449613-483146 GCA_013400555.1 Jacana jacana
TGGGGGCCGGTAGCGGGGTGGAGGGGCGGGTAGGCGCCGGGGTGGTGCTGTGAGGGGAGAGAGAGAGAGAGGGAGGGAGGGAAGGGCCCTGGCCTGCTGCGGCTGCATGAGCTCTGCGGAGGGGGGGCGGCTGCGGGGTGGGGGGCGTCCGCTTCAAGGTCTGGAGCGCCGCGTCGAGCCGTAGGGTCTGGGGGATTCATTTTGTAAGCGCACACGTGTGCGTGTGAGTTGTTTTCTTCGGGGGGGATCTAAGGTGGCGCTTTGGAGGGGCGCGTTTACTGTTGCATAAGTTGCGGGCTTTTTTTTTTTGTAAAAGGACTGGTTGTGTTTGATTTATATTCCTGTGGGGTTGGTCTTTTTGTTGTTGGGAGGGTTTGGAGTTTTTTTTTTTTTCTTTGGTTTGTTGGTTTGGTTGGTTTTGGGTTTTTTTGGGTTTTTTCTTTTTGTTATAAGCACATCTTTAGGCTTTGAAGAGCCACCCCGCTCTTGCTGAGCTGCGGTTCCTCCAAGGCTGTGGTGGTTGGCTTTCCGGGAGGGCAGCCGGTGGCCTTGCAGGAGGGTGCGCAGGTTTGCGCCGGAGGAGGGCTCTGGGTCGGCGTGGTTTGACTCCTTTCCAGCATAGGTTAGTTTTTTTTCCTCCGGCGTCTCTGATGCCAGAACAAGGCCCCAGAATGAACGGTTTCTCTCTGGGCGAGCTCTGCTGGCTGTTCTGCTGCCCGCCTTGCCCCAGCCGCATCGCTGCCAAGCTGGCCTTCCTGCCCCCGGAGCCCACCTACACCGTGCTGCAGCCCGAGCAGCAGCAGCAGCAGGAGGCCGGGGCGGCCGCCGGGGCAGGAACCCCCACGGGATCGGGCACCTGCAGCCTGCACTTGAGCGAGCGGGCGGACTGGCAGTATTCCCAGCGGGAACTGGATGCCGTGGAAGTGTTCTTCTCCCGCACGGCTCGGGATAACAGGCTGGGCTGCATGTTTGTACGTTGTGCCCCCACTGGCCGGTACACGCTGCTCTTCTCGCATGGTAATGCTGTGGACCTGGGCCAGATGTGCAGCTTCTATATTGGCCTTGGCTCCCGCATCAACTGCAACGTCTTCTCTTATGACTACTCTGGCTACGGGGTGAGCACCGGCAAGCCCTCTGAGAAAAACTTGTATGCAGACATTGATGCAGCCTGGCAGGCCCTCAGGACAAGGTAAATGGATTCTGGGGACAAGGTATTTCTGTATCTCTGCTTATAAGTCCATAAGTCCAGCGTCAGCAAAAATAACTTGCTGAGAGGTACAGGGGAAGGGGTTTGTAGATGGTTTTGGTTATTTTGATGACCTCACCAAATGTTCTATCAACAGCTACAACATAAGTTGCTGGATGGCCTTTATCCTTGGGCCTTTCCTAGATTTAGGGCTGTAAAGTAGTCTCAAAGTCACCTGTACCATTACACAGCTCCATCTTGAGCAGGACATGTTGCACTGGATGCTGTTTGAGCCTACAGGCTGGAAAAAAACCCCCTTTTGTTCAAGACTTGCCTACCGCAGTCTAAGCTTAGAGGTAATCCAGTTGAGCCAAAACTTTGACTGAATTTGGTGACAGGCTGCTGGACAAACTGCTGGTGGCCTGCAATGCATCTAGGGTTTCACACGAGGTTGTGCGACAGACAACTTTCTCTTCTGGCAGCCTAACGACTGTTACCAAATTGGGTAGAGTAGCAGGATGGAAGGAAAAAGTGTTGACAGGTAGAAGTAGAGCTGGGAATCCTGTCAGGAGGAGATGATGAAGTAGGTGGCATCCAAAGGGATGGACTAGCAAAGAGAAGGCTCTGCAAAGGTGAGGTGGTCAGGATCAGGGAGCCCTTGGTTTCTAGGAAATCCTGAGCAGAGGATTTCGGAATCATGAACTGTTCCTTCTGGCTCCTTGCTACAACTGATTTGTCACCCCTGGACCTCTGTTGCTTCTTCTGTCCACAGAAACAATAAGTTCCTTTTGCTGTTGCATAAGTAGTTCTTAAAGTAGGACCTCACAGGATATATCCGGAAAGAGAGAGCTTTAAAAAGCTTAAAGTGTTGCACTGGGGCAAGAGAAAAGAACGATGAATGTTTTCTGTTTGTGGCTCTGGGGTTGTGCAGATGAACTTAGCTTACATGAAATGGGTATTTAATATCTATTTTGGGGATGTGTGCCAGCTTCAAAAATAGTGACAGGAGTTGTTCCTAATTTAGATAATTGGCTTTTCGAGAATCTGGGGATTGGTCAGTTGTTGAGTCCAGACGGCTTTTGACACTGGTCTACCCAAGTCAACTTAAGAGCACGGGGAAGAAAGGTATTGGAGGAAGTTATTCTTTGATGACATGTTCTGTTGTTTGGTGAGCAAGCCAGAACCTGGGTTCATCTTCTATGACTCTCAAGAAAAAACAACCCACCAAACCCACCCCAAAACCCACAAAACAGCACAAGTTTTTGAATATTAATAATACGGGTTTATGTACAGAAATAATTTGGATATGCTGTATGTAGAATAAATGACTAAATGCTGCTAATATGCATGTGGATGATGTAAATAAGGTTTAAGGGAGGAGTTCTCTAAGCCAGGCATAGTTAATGTTTGACCTTCAGTTGCTGCGTTTTTTCTCGCTTTCACTTCATGTTTAGTTGATGATACCTTTTCATTAAAGCATTCTAGAGCCCTGAAAAAGTGCTTTCACTTCTGCCTGGTGGGAAGCAATCCTATCTTGACAGGCATTCAGCATGTATTTAAGATCTATGAAGGTCTAGAAGCAAGGGGTTCCTTCACTTACGTCTTTCGAGAAGCCTGAGCCAGTGATGCCAACATGTGTCCAGCTTGCTCTGAGAGGATTGAGCTCCTGCTGCTAAATTTTGACTGGAGGAAATTTGTAGTTTATATCAGAGGCCTTTCTGTGCTTTATATATGATATAGGTTCTACTTCCCTCCTTAACCCAAGGAGTTGAAATGTGGCAATTCTTCCTTTGCCGTGTTTGTAAATCCCACCCCTAGTGCTACCTTGAGAGTGCTGTTGGAGTAGTTGTGTTTTCACTGGTTAGATTTTTTGGTACCCAAGGAGAACATCACAGTATTGTAGGTGCCCAGTGAAGAAATTGCTTATCGTAAAACAGAAGCTTAAAGGAAAATGATTCTGTCTGTTCACCAGTGACTGCCTCTGTAACAGGTATGAGCCAAACCAGTAGTCTCTGCTGATGAATTCTCTAAGCAGTTGTGTGAATTTTACAAGACTGGCAATTTCTTAGCCCCTTTTAATAAATCCAAGAGGCTCACAAATAAGTAATTCTGCTGTAAAAATACAAGTCTGCCTCCTGAGGTAAAGTGTCATATTATTCCATTCCTGCTGCAGTTGTTTATTGGTAGCCTCCAAGAGTTTGTATATGCTTTCATTCATAATGCAGATTCCTAACACTTGGCCTATAGTCATATGGTAGTGAACTGCAATGCAAAGTTAAAAGGGAAGACTTAAAACAGGAGAGGTTCACTATGCCATCAAAAGCATATAGTCATCCGTGCTGAGTTCTGTGGGAAGCTGATGCTCCTCTGAATCCACCAGACGTTCCACCTGGCAGCAGAAAGAAATCATTAAAACGTTGGAAATCTAAAATTTTTATTTTTTTTTAATTGTGCCTGTGAAGTACCAATGGCACTTAGCAAGTGGTAATTTATCATTATATTTTGAAAGTTGCCCAGAGTAAGTGGAGAATTAATCCTATTGCTGCCAAGTCTTGGAAACGGTGGTGAGCTGACTGGTGGCAAACTTCACTGCAAATTTTCACTGTTTTTTTTCAAGGTACTGAAATGAGGATCTTGCATCACAGACACATTTGGGTGTCAAACCTTACATAACAAATGATTATAAAAACTATCTTACAAACAGTAGATGAGAAATAAAATCAAGGTGTTTTTTTTTGTTTGGTTTCAATTGCCATCCTGTCTTCGAAGAATTTTAGTCTATGTACAGAGTAACTTATTTTCCTTAATTTTAATTAAATTAATATCTCCTCAGGAATAAAATACTCGTAAACGGTAATCTTACTAATTAAGTTTGAGTGCAGACTGTCTTTCAGCCCAGGTAACGATGATATATTTTAGTCCTTTAAAATGAGTTTTTATAGACGTTCTTTCAGAGGTCTGACTGTAGCATTGGTTACTGGAGCTCCAGTATCAAGTATTACTCACTAATTATTGTGGGCTTTTATATGTATTTATTTTCACTTGATTAACAAATTTCCATCTGGTATCTAAACGTTTCTCAAAAATCTTCTGTTGAAATGTTTCAGGCAACATTTGAGTGTTATATTTTAGGCAGGTTGGTCTGTTTCTGTTCTGTTTGTTCCAAAACCAGATTGAAGAGAAGCTCTGTCGGACTCTGTCTTCTCACATGATCCATATGGTTTTAAGTTGCTGGTTTTTACCGAGATGTGATGAACTCTTATCCTGATATCTGATTGACTTAGTACAACATCTGCACAGAAGACCTTGATTGTCATCCTCCTCCCCCCTTTCCTGAATTCCATATGGAAAGGTTGAACTTTTTAAGTTTTTTACAGTAAGACAATGTACAATACTTCAAAACAGGATACACACTTAGGGTTTGGGTACAGTGCTTAAGCACAAAACCATGACTGCTTTGTTGCTTGCATGCCATGTATATTAAAATAGATTTATATGTTGTCTAAAAGTGTGGAGAGGATTTGTGAAATGTTTTAAATTCCCAGCCAGATGAAAGAAGGCACTGCTTTCCCCAAGCTCTCTGCTTCTGTAGTAAAGTATCAAAGAGGAACTATTAGTCAATCTTTTGGATATTGAAAGGAGGTGAAAAAAATGTACCTAATAAATAGCTTAAAGAGCTGTCCTTGTTGCATTTAACAAAATAGAGCTTGGTGGTATTTCATGAGACGCAATTTAAACCCGTACCTTCTGTTTCTAGTTAAGCCTTTGACAAATGACAGATGTTATTGTAATGTTAGAAATCATTCTCAAAACACGGACATTTGAGTTTCTTTCAGTCCATAGAATGTTGGTTCACTTCCATTTTTCATTAAGCTTCTTAGTCAGTATGGCATGATGAGAGGAGTTAACTTGTGAAATGGTATAGTAAAATGAGAAGGCTTTTGATGAATGGATAGCAGATAGCTTAGAATTGTTTACATTCTTACACTTTTTTCCCCTCAAATTTTATGTTAAAAAGAACCCAACAGCCCAAACCTTTTATTATATGAGAGTTTTATTATTTGTGGTGCTGATTATAAGTGTCCTGTTATTGCTATTTCCTTGGCAGGAGTTGATGGAAAAGTGTTACAGTTTTCATTTAAGTAAAATTAGGAAACAGTCTTTGTTGGATTAGACCAGAGTTGGTAACTAATCTGTTGAGTTTGTGTGGGTTTAATTTGTCTCCATTCTGACTTGTTGAAGTGGTTACAGCTTTCTAGGTGAATAATAGCTTTGGGGTTGGTTGGTTGGTTGTTTTTTCACCTTGATTTACCAAAATAGTTAATTTCAACTTCAATTTCCTTTGCAACAGAGCCTTCTTTCACTAGCACTGTGTTTTCTAACCAGAGCTCTTTACATTGACTCTCTAGAGGTTTTGATAGCAGGCTACCAGCTACATTCCTGAGGTGGCCAAAGGCAGTGCTTGGCAGAGGCACTGCCAATAGTCCTGCAGTGATAGCCTTCCCCTTGTGCCGGAGGCATCACCTGGGAGATGTTTGTCATTGACTTTGATTCCCACTCCCAGTTTCTTAATAACGCTGGTATGATACCTGCAAAGGGTTCTTTAAAAAGACTGTTCTCTAAAACAACTTTATTTTCTACCTGCCATGGTCAGTACTTAAAAAAAGAACCTGCCTACAACTTTGCTCAAAAATAGCACCATAGAGAATAGTCTCCTGTTGTTGGCTGTGCGATCAGCTGAGATGAATTCAGATGGGGAGCGTCCCAGGGACAAATACCAACAACTGTTTCAAACAGGTGCTCTGGTGTTCAAAGTTATTCAAAATGATTACTGAGCTTTGGTGTCCTGTTTCACAGTAGAGTCACTGAAGTAAAAGTAGTTTTGTTAAATATTTCCCTATTTCTGTCAGAACTGCCAGATCAAAGTTGTTTAAAAATTAAAAAAAGATTTTTCTCTCTCAAGAATGTTTTGCAACTAGTGTTATTTGGGAAGAAAAAGAAGCTGCCAAAGAGCCTTTGGCTAACAGTACTACTTATCCTGGGTGTAGATAGTCCTGAAATTCAGCTGCCTGAACTGGAGATGTTGGTTTACCCTGCTGTACCAAAGTTGTAGGACCTGGTTCTCCACATTGTTGGAGTCTTGAACACAAAGGTTTCTAGAGAACCGTGTAGTTAAATCCTACGTGCAGAAATGACTGAAGGGTTCTCTCTGCTTTCAGCCAATGGTTGTTATGGGGTGGCTGTTTGACCCGTCTGTGTTGCTATCTGCCAGCAGCTGATTTTGTGGGGAAGACTGATGCTTCTTGAGCAAATGAGTATTTATATTTCCATATTGAATGAAGAAAACAAGTTCTTTTTGGCTTTCTGGGTTTTTTGGGGGGTTGGGGTTTTGGGTGTTTGGGTGGGTTTTTTTGGCCATGTCTCTCACATGGAGAGAGACTAGTACAAATACAGTGCCAAGCAATTAGCTGCTTGGAGCCTAACTTCTGTAGCTTATGTCTGAATTTCCTATTTGCTGCAATGAGACATTTGCTTGGTAGAGAGGGCAATGTGATTATCCTAACTTTTAAACCCTGCCCCAAAGCCACTTTTAAGTGAAATATGGAGAAATTGTCGTCAGTTGCATTCTCTGCTTTAAAGACAACAGTGTCAAGATGATGTAGCAGTAAGAAATGAAATGAACAAATAGAGTAGCCTCTTTTTGTTTGTGTTGTTTTTTTTTCCCTAAAGCCAGTAATAAGTTTAATGAATAACTAATGCTCTCTCCTGCCTTCCCTCACAAATATAAATCAATTACAAGGCTGCATTGGAATTAGTTGAAACGAGTCACAAAATAAGCTGTGAGTGTTGTACCTAACTAACATGCTTGTGCACATTCAGGCTTGCTTTTGCCCATTAGCACCTAAAAAGGGCAGAAATCCTTCTGTGTTGATCAGGACATGGTTTGAGTTGCTGCTGTACTTGAGGAATTGCAGGCACTTAACTGTGTGCAAGATGAGGGAGTCCTTGTGTTTTCTTGAATCTAGGGAAGGCATATCTTTACAATGTTTGAGCATTGGTGGCCCTTAAGTGTCTCTTCCTGTGAACTTGAGTGTATGTATTGACTATTTGTATTGATCTGAAATGGAAATACTGAAGGAATGGTTTTTGTCTGACTGTAAAAACTTGTGTTTGTATGGGCTAGAATACAGTAGTTGGGCAAACCTCTTGTATCTATGAGTTGGTGGTCAGTGGATAATTGAGGTCGCTCGAGACTGGTGCTTGTGAACCCTGTAAGCAGTTTCTGTGACCCGTTTGCTGCTACTTCATCCTGACTGACCTGGTTTCCGCTTTTCAGAGGGATGACTGAGGCTGAGTATGCGATACCGGTGTGACGTCTGATGACGATGCTGAATCTGTACCCACGGAGTGTCTTGTTGGTGTGGTTTTTTTAGTGCATCAGGTTTTGAGAGTGATGGAAGCGTGTGATTGTAAACTTGTGGAAACTGTATGAACACTGAGGAGTGAAGGTGCTTTTAATAGAAGGCTAAGAATGTAGAATGGGATGAATGGTGCATAGTATCAGCTTAGGGACCGAGAAACATCTCTGCATTCTTTATTCCAAAGGCTAATTTGAGAAGAATGGGTTATTGTGGTATGTTTGCACATGAAGCTGTGCTACCTGCAAATACTCTCAGAAAGGTGCAAACGTAGGCCAGTTGCATATATAATGACAGTGCAATACTGACTTAGCTCTATGAGAACTCTCTACCAAGCAAATGTCACATTACAGCAAATAGGAAGTGCAGATATATGTTACAGAAGTTAGGCTCCATATCCTTATTCTACATTTCTTTTAAGCACTACGTGAGCTTCACAGAACAAAGCTGCTACTATTGAAGTTAAACAGTGTGGTTGCATTTGCTGATCGTGAGACAAATAATACAAAGGCCCAAAATTGTGCTAAACGGTAGGATCTGGCTCAGTGCCCACCCACCTTCCTGCTCTTTGTTTCATGTGTCCTGAGGAGCACATGCACGTCTCTGGGAAAATTACTACAATCACAAAGTACATCTCAACTTCCAAAAAGGGGTATTCCATGTTGGTTCACAAGTGAAGAATGATGTTGATGTGGAAGATGTTTTAAGTTAGTATACTTGTCTTGGAGTCTGGAGGAAACATTTAAGTTATAGGTAAACTCAGTGAAGTATTGCCTGTGGTTTTTTGGTTTTGTATTGCAAATTTGTTAGGAAATCTTCACTTACAGTTTCCTGGCAGTAATATTATTTATTGGCACAGTCTCTGGAGATTCCTTCTAGGTACACCTTTCAAGATGAAAATGCCTTTTTTTTTTTTTTAATGGTTAATTTGAAATTAATTGTTGGTTTAGACAGTTTTGAGCATACTTCTAGGAAGGTCTGCGTTTCCCGTGCCTGATTAAAAAATTCTCCTGGCATATAGAAATGTCACTTTAAGAACTTTGATTCTCGTGTTTATCAGCCAAGACGTGCTGCTGAAACAAGCTGCGTACATCAGTGTCTGGCAGATAACCCTGCTCAAGGCATGCAGTGTCAGATTTATTTATTTATGTTTTATACAGGATGCTGCCAAAGTTCTTAAGATCCTGGTGTATTAGATCAGTTAAATTTAACTTTGTGACGTGACGTGGCCACATCTTCTTGTGTGCAGCAAGTTAACAAATCTGGAGTAATGGATAATGGGATCCAACAAGTCTGGAAATTCTGGGACTGACTTCAACGTGTTTCTCTGGAAAGCACCCTTTAAATAGTGTGGTTTGAAATGTTCCTCTTGTATTAACACTGTTTAGGGTTTTCTTACTCAGACTATAGGGTCATTCTGGACATTCCTCCTCTCTGCTGCCTTTTAGTTAGCTCTGCTTTGGATGTTCTCATAAAACTTGAAAAATGATATTCAGTATCAGCAAAGAAGCAAAACTAGCTTTATATTTTTTCCAGCGTACAGATAAACTGAGATATAAGGTTCAGATCATTTTATTGTCAATCTTAATGGCTGTGTGTGATAAACTAAATAAGACACTTTGTCCTGCCTGTTACGCCATACGATAATTTGCAAGCCTTAATAATATGCAAAACAAAAGAAAAGCCAACAGTAATATGGCGTAGACTTCTCTGTAGCATTTAAGTGGTGTATGGAGCCATCTACACTGTAAAGGAAACTTTGAGTAGTTAACTTGCCCCCTTTAGCATTGAACTGTTTTGTTTGTACAGATCTTAATCTCTGTCCGGTCTCTGCAGCCTTCCCCAACATCACATGCATTTATTTTAGTAGGATGTTGGCTGTGTGACAGCCTGGGGGAAGTGGCATCTTTTAAAGAAACTGGTCTTGTTTCTGAAGCATGTTCTCTAGGGCAAATTTACAAAAGTTTTCTCCAGTATACTCTGTTCTTTACAGATTCATTTCTCACAAAAGTGTGTGTATGTTTTAGTGTGGTGTTCTTTTTTCTTTTTTTTCTTTTTAAAATTTTTTCTTATTGAAGTAGCTAATTTGGTATAATATTTTGAAGGTGTTCCCTGGACAATTCCTATCTTGAGGCAGCTGGTCAAGAGCCAGTTGGTTTCCACATTCCTCAAAGACTGGGATGTACCTCAGCTTGCATATTGAGTTGTATTACACATTTCCTTAGGGTTTTGTTGCTGTTGTTCCCTTCTGAGAAAAGTTTGTCTATTTTTCTAGTAAAGCATGGGTTTTAATGTGTCTTAATACTATGGAAAAAGTTAGTGCTTCAATCTTGGTATGAGCATCTTGTCAAGTTGAAGCAAACATAGAAGTACCAGAGTTGTAGGAAGAGGGTGGGGTAGTGTTTCAGCTATAGTTTTGCAGGTTTTATGTATACAACCCCATGAACACGTAACCTTTGCCTCAGACTGGTTAATGATTACACTGTGACTTAGCATACGTGGCAGGCATCTCTATCTGATGCACGAAGCACCTTTTCAGGAGTCAGTCCAGTAGCTGGAGTTTTAACCCGAAGCCTGACCAAGTGTGCCCCAAAAGTTTTGACTTTTGCTGAATCTCTGCCAGCTGCCAATCTTCTCTTTCTCAGAAGAGCAGAAACCCTCTTGCCCTCTCCATTACATGAATAATTAGCCATTGCTAATTATTCGTGTAATGTGGTGTTCATTTCTAAAGCCCCCTGTGCATAAAACCAGTACAATTAGCTCTTTATCCTGTTTTTTTTATTTTGTACTAAAAATCAATCTGATAATGCAGAAACTACTATCTGAAGGAATACAGGTGCAAATATAGCTGCCTTCTCAAAGAAGAAATTATTGTAATTTGTATTGGATTTAACAATTAATGAAGATGACAATATTCTTGAGTATAACTTCAATCTGAACTCTTCATGTAGAAGATTATCGTAAATCCACAGTGTTCACCCAGTTTTGTAGAGCACAAGAAGGTTGTAAAGGCTCCTTGGTTTGCATTCTTTTCTATCCTGTATTTTTCTGCTGAGGCTAAGCAAGCTGGTGCCAGATACACCACCCTTCCAAATTGGATGCTCTTCTGTCAGAGCTCATCTATGATCTGTGGACCGTTTGCTGTAGAGTGTTGAACAGCCTATTGATGTAAATAAGATCTGGCACCTTCCATTATTCAGGAAATTGCCCTTTCCTGCCAAAGTCCGTTTTAATAATGCTCATAATGAGGAATTTTAAACATTAGGATCTTGGGTGTTTCTCACCTGGATGCAATTCTAAACTTACTGCATTTCAGCAGCCGGAGAGACAGAACCAAATATAAGCCTCTTTGGTTGGGCATTCATGACAATTTTCTGTTCTTTTTTATTACAAAATGTGTGTTAATTCGTAATAAAAAGCAATGTTAGCTTAAACTTGGCTAATTCTGTTACTGAGATTTTTGAGGGGAAAGAAACTTTAGGCAGTGATTTGTTTGTCATTTGTTACTTTGGTTCTCATTCCTTCAGCTATTCCAGTGTTTCTGGCCAATAGTCTAATGTGAACTGTGCATCTTCCTGGTCTTTGTTGTAGAACTGAGCAGTCTTTCTCTTCAAATATTTATTTTTTTTAAATTCTCATTAAATATTTCTAGTTTGCCTCTTTGGAAAGTCGTCAAAGTTTTGTAGTAGGAGAAAGGGAAGCACAAGTCATTTGTAAAATGTGACTGTGTGCAGTGCTAAATATGGAAAATGGGTGTTGAGGGAGAAAACGGCAGTAGCTTGTAAGTAGAAGTGCATCTATTGTGAACTGGTGAACTGCAGCAAACCTATGTAGTCAAAGTGTTACTCTCCAAATTGGCGTTTGGCCAAAACGTAGGCATTAAAACACCTGGTTTTCCAAGCACTGCACTGCTATCCCTTCAAAAATAGAAATTCCAGCATCACAAGACTTCTTTATGCTGTGCTGGTTTATTGGTGTGCTGGTTTATTGGTAGGCTGTTAAGTGCCTGTGTGGCATGTACTGGAATTGCAAACATTTTTTCCTGCATAACCAGTTGGTTTCTAGTGATGCTGCAATAAAGTGAAGAGCCTGCTTGCTTCACAAGGGCTGCATCGCAAATATGGGCAAATAGGATGCTGAATAACATCATAGTCCAGGAAGCTGCTTAGAAAATTTTAAAAAAGAAAAATAGAAGGGAAAAGCTAAGATACATCTGTAGGTCAGGTTCTACCTTTAGCATCAGCTGAAATAATGCACTTAAGGCATTAAGAATGGTCCTTGATCCACTGCTAGGCACTTCTGCTACTTGGGGAGTAGCTAATTGTCAATTGGAAAGCGTCCTCTTATGAGGAGAAAAAGTCGACTAGCAAGAAATCTTTCACCAAAAAGACTACAAAAGCAATAGTTCCTGTTAACAAGGTATGTTGGAAGAAAACAAAGTATGCAGGTGTGCTGCTTGACTGTTGCTAAAACCTCTTGATCTGCACAGTCTGGGCAAAATGTCTTCTAGTCCATAAAAACTCAGATGATGCCGAAGAAGATAGCTGGGTAGGCTGAAGAGGTACATAGGACCTGTTCAGGTCAGAAGGTAGGGCAGAATCAGCTGCCCAGGGAGGTGGTGGAGTCACCCTCCCTGACTGTGTTTAAGAGCAGATTAGATGTGGTGTTGAGGGATCTAGTGTAGGGGAGAACTTGTAGAGTAGGGCTGATGGTTGGACTTGATGATCCCAGGGGTCTCTTCCAACCTAAATGATTCTATGATTCTATGACCTGGGTTTTAATTTTTCTGATGTGAATCTAGGAAAGTTATGAGAAAATTAGTACTTTTCTAATCATGGAAAATCATCTAAATGCATGGAAATACTGTTCCTGATCCTTACTGTCTGTTACTTTAAAATAGATAAAATTGGTTGTTAATGTTTTGTATATAATTAAATGCAAACATCTCTTTTGGTAGGGCTTTGAGTTTTTTGTGCTATGATGTCAAGTTCTCAGCACAAAGCAGGTTTCATGAGCACTCCAACTGAACAGAAGTACCCAGGAAAAACGTTGACTCTGTGCTAAATTTTATTGTTCACAATTCTAAGTAGTATTTACTGGAAGAAGGGAGGAGGGATTTAGTTCCTGGGTTTGTGATGATAAAGGCTTTGGCTAGGAAATTTGATTTTTAAGCTCTGAACTAGTTATCTGTGGTCTGCTGTTTTAGAACATCTGGTGCTGTTAATCTTGGTGATTGCTATATATTTTTTTAATCAGCTTTATATTGACTGTTACTGGGGCCTGAACATTCAGTGTGCTAAAAGTTCATTAATGGAACATGCACAAAAGGAAAATTAAGTATAAAACAGTGCAGGTTTTAACATTGGGCTTGATAGCGTATAGATTTTGTGGAACAACAGATGTGTAAACCTGGTAGAGTCAAGTCAGCCCATCTTTGAGTGACAGGAATGGAAGCACTTGAGGATGCTTAAGAAGAAAGGAATTGATGAGTCTGATTTAAAAGTCAGAATGCCAATATAAAAATGGCAGAGAGAAAGAGAACTCTGATGTTTTCTTGTTTTCTGAAAAAGATGCTGGAAAACTGGTTTCAAAATAGATTGCTTTCATGAAATGTCTGTTGTCCTCCATTTGGGTGTTATCTCTCCTGGTATTTGTTAGAATATTTAGTGAATATAGCTGAAAACGAGTAATTGAGAGAAGGGAGGAGAGAATCATCGGGAGAGTAGTGTTTCTCTGTGAGGCTGTGAATTGAGCACTACTTTGAAAGCAGATGCTCAAGTGCATATGGATTCACGCTGCAATAAAATTAGAAAATGAGTATGTGTTTTTCCTATTTATCTGGGAGTAGGGGGAAAATAGAGTTACAGTGTTTAAGGCCAGGCTGGATGGGGCTTTGAGCAACCAGGTCTAGTGGGAGGTGTCCCTGCCCATGGCAGGAGGGTTGGAACTCCGTGATCTTCAAGGTCCCCTCCAACTCTAACCATTCTATGATTCTATAGCCAAGTAGGATTTCTTCCTATTTATGATTCACAAGGCATGTCATTGCAGAGGAATTGCTGAGAGTTTTGATTTTTAAATTAAAAGAAAATACTGCCTTTCTTCTTTAAATCTGTGGTAACAGAGTAGCTCAAAGAAACATGAAATATTTCCAGAGAATTCAAGGGGACTATCCCAGTGGATATGTGGTCACTCAGATAACAGACCATGGCACTTCTTTGCTTGGCTTCTGCATAGAGAGCATCAGTGTTTGAGACATTGTGTATATTTGATAGGAGCCCAGTCTTATTAAATAATGTTATTTGTTCCTCTACAGAGCTTGAGCATATTAATGCAAGTATATAGGGGAAGGAGAAAGCCTATGGCCTGCTGAGTCATATTCATATAATGCTAGCTGATAAAAGCAATCCTATATAGGGACAGATACACTTATCTGCAGTTTGCCATTTTTTGGTATATTTGACCAGTTCACTGGCGCTACTGACTTCTGTACCAGGACCTCTCTGCCTGCCTTGTCCTCTGTCCTGCCTGTCAACCCTCTCATCCCCTTGCAATAACAGCCAGGGCTATACTGATGCTTCTGGATGGGAAGAAATGATGTATCTGGTTTGTCTGCTTGCACAGCCTTATCCGTTCCAGCTCCCATGTAATCCTCTTGGACTCTGGCTTTGGTGCTCTGCGGGAGGGACTGTGTTCAGATGTCCAGGGGTCTTTGAAGAATAGTGTGAAAATGGCCTTAACTTTGTCTGCTGTAATAGGATTTCGGGTACAAGCACCTGCTGTTTGTTGAGGCTGTTCGACTTTTTCTTTGTTCTCCACCATTAGCATTATGGGAATAATACTTGAATCTTTCTCTGCCAGCTTATTTTCTGAATATGTTATGAATGTCTGTAAGGGAAATAAGGAAAACCCTGTATTGATGCCACGTATTTCAGATTTACTGGCTTGTAAGCTATATCAAAGAATCATAGCAAAACTAGTCAGTGCTGTTAATATTTGAAAGTGTGAGGTTCTTTGTAAAAACTTTACTTAAGTCTCTAAGAAAGTTATTTCACCTAAATAAAACTATAATTAATAAATAGGTGGAAGTGGATGCAGAAGGAAGGCAAGAATGGACACACCTCCCCACGCCCCCCAACAAAACCAAACAAACCACAAAACAGAAACCAAATACACAAAAGTAAAAGTAAAATAGTTTCCTCTTATTTAATTCAGTGACAGGACTAGTTATTTGCACAGTTCCCGGGCCAAACCCTGTAGGTGTTACAGATTTTGAGTAGTCTGGTTTTGACTTCTGTTTCATCTGGCTTTCCTAATGTTGGTCTCCAAAGGGTTAATTCCAGTTTAGCAAAGCATTTAATTCCTCTGAAGCATGCAGGCAGTTGTCTTCAGCTGAATTTACATATACTTTTGTTTAAGACCCTTAGGTAGGCAGTACCTTCTTTTATTGTTACAGTGTGTATACTTAGCTATGCAAACCTAAAAGTGTGAAATTTTAGGTGAGCTTGGAGGTTTGACTGCAGTTGAGGGTTAGTCCTGTTTCGTGATATGCTTATACAGTGACCACTGTATTTTCAGAGACTATGGCCCGATACATTTGACAGCCACTGGACTGGTCCCATTTCTTTTTTGCCTTGGCTGCTGTGGTTTGTGCGTTGCAGGAGTTATTCCCTGCTGTGTGAGCAGCCCAGCTGGACCTGAAAGGGTGGCGATGTTGGAGCTGGGTGGAACAAGCATCAGCTTGGGTCAAAAGCCATTGTGCTCCTCCTCAGATCACTAATCCCAGTCCATGAGTTAGAGGCTCAGCTCTTGCATAGATGCAGCTCCTGGCAGAGTGCTGTAGCAGGATGGCCTCCAACTACTGGGTGGTGCTATAGGTATGTCAAGGTGAGAGAAATGCATCAGGAAGTTGTTAATTTAGTGTTTGATGTGAAATGTCAAGTTTAGTGTCCAGGAGTCCAGTCCGAACACAGCTCTCCAGATAGAGGTGCTCCAATAAACAGGTGGGAGTACTGAGAGAATAATACAGTGCTCCTGAACAAAAAGGCTTTGTGAACTGTTGGAGAGAGTGGCAAGATCACTTCTTCCAGGCTTGTAAACCCTCAACCTCCCAGTGCTGAGCCAAGGATGGTGAGGAAGGTTATACGATGGGTTTGGGAGGTGAGCCAGAACGTACTGGCTCACTGTGAATTTTCAGCCTGAGGAACAAGGCAAGGCTCTGCAGTTTGGAAGTAACTGCAATCTAAGAAACAGCTATGAAAGCACAAAACTTGTGGGAATGCATAACCAGTGTTAATATTTGCACTGGGGTTTTTAATGTTTCCTATGGAATCAGAGGTAATATTATTTCAAGCAATTTCTGTTAGTTGACACAAACTTGTTTTACCCAAAGTCTTCATATAAAAAGATACTGTGTTCAGGTATGTGGATTATCATGAAATCTTTCTAGTTCTTCGTGACAACCCTGATAGTAACTTTAGGGAGCAGTTTTGTGGGTTTGAGTGTAGGATATCTGAAGTGAAAATGCTGGCTTTTTGCTACAGTAAAAGGATTGTTGAAGTTTTAATGTGGTGTTAAATGTTGTGAGGAGTGTGCTCATCTGTCTTAGCTCTGCTGCACTACAAACCATAGAGCACAGAGTGTGCAGCTGAAACAAAAATACCACAGCGGGATAGAGATGAGATGGAAGCTGGGGGTGAAGATAATGAATTCCTCACTCCAGAAGATACTATAGACTGAGCTGCTCTGTGAAAGTAACAGAATTTTATCTGCTCTTTCAAGTTATTGAAATGTACCTCAGAGACTAGCTATATGGATTTTGTACACTGGTTACAGTAAAGAATATATAATAGAATGTAGCTGACTGAGTTTTTGTGAATTATTGATGCTGTGGTCAATGAAGATACAGTTCTTACTGGCCAGTAAAGGTTTCCTGTCTTTAATAAGTAAAGCTTAAAACTGCTGTATTTCACATTGGTTTGCTATAGAGCATTTTAATTAAATGCAGAATACTATGTTAAAGTTAACTCCAGTGCTCTATTTTTAAAATAACTAGAGTGAAAGATTCATTTTAATGTGCCTTCTACCCGTTGTATCTTGGGACTAAATGATAAAAGCCAAGATTGCTCTAAGAAAGCACTGGAGGGGAGGCAAGAAATTAGGAGTAGAGTATGCCTGTGTCTTCAGAACCATAACCTTGTGGCACGGTGCTAGCTCACAACTCCAGTTGATTTCTACGGCTGGTGAAGCAAAGAAAGTTGGGAGGAGTTGACCATTACCACGTGTTTAACTCCTATTACTCCTGTCTGTCAATTTCCAGGGAGCTTGGGTTTCATTTGCTTCTCTGATTAGGGAAACAAAATAAATGCCCACCAATTAGGGGAATTTATTTGGGAAAGTGCTCCCTTCCTCTCATTGCATGAGTGCACCCTGAGTATTGGAACGTAATTCACCTTTTGTCATGAGTAGTGGAATGATAGAGGTAGGAGTTCAAACAGAAGGCTCAGCCATATCATAGCTTGTTTTTGTTGGATGTCCTGCAAGAGTTTTGGTTTACTTATCAGTGGCCTTCTTGCTGACTTCCACTCTATATGAAAGAATCAGTGATTGTAGTAGCAGAGTTATTCTGTTCTTATATCAGCATGGCACCAGTTCCTGCTTAAATTTCAATACATGTTTAATGAAAATTTCCTCATTCCCTGTTTTCTAGAGGGGAAAAAGAACCCCAGCAAATCCTCAAGCAGGCAGAAGCAACTGTTCCAAATCTGTTTGTTGTTTATACATGCAACTACTAGTTCATGTGGTAGACAAATGAGCAAGCTAACATAAACCAAACACCAAAATTTAGTGTTCTGGGTTATTGTGGTTGTGAAAAGTCATGTTGTAAATACAGCTGAGCTCTTAGTACAAGAGAAAACACAGGAGGCTTTATTTTGTAGCTTCGTAAAAAAAAAAAAAAAAAGTAATAAAAAAAATCTGCAAGTCCAGATTGCATATTTTCAGCCCATTCTGTCTTCTGTATGACAGCATTTTGCTACTGTTCAGCCACCTTGGAAGAGATTGCTTCCAGAACACAAGCTTGCAGAAGCTTTTCCTGGCTGGTGATGCACACGATCTGTTACATTTGTAAGCTCTGATGGTTCATTTCTCTTTTGAGTGCTATTTCTGAAAAATTAGAATGGCTAAGTGTGTTTGCCAAACAGTCTCTGCTGTGAGATCATGACCTATAAGTGGTTGTGAGGCTGGAGCCTGATCTGAGTAGCAGAAGAGAGACCACAAGCAGGACCTGCTCCCTGCCCGGTTGCTTTACTGGGGCACAGCTGAGCTGGTGGTAGGTAGGTGGTGGTAAGTTGGCTCAAAAATGTGTGGTGCAAGGGGGAGTGCTGCAATGGTGTAGGATGAAATATTCCAACGTAATGAGTGTTGAAGTGGGAGAAGAAACTCGCTTGTAGTGGCAAAGCTGGGGAAAAAAAGGAGGGTAATGGTTTTACTGTTCAAGAGCACTTCATTTTGCTCTGAGTCCTGAGCAGGGAAGGCGTTTCCCACTTTGGAACACATCTTCAGGAGCCTGTGCTCAAGGCAGATGAGCACACGGTAATTTAAGGGTGCATTTGAAAAGGGAGCATTTTTTTAAAAGTATTCTTTAGAGTTTATATATATATATATATATATATAAAAAAAGCACCCAGACACCTCACTCCCAGTGTAGATTAGCATAACTCAGTTAATTTAAAATGTAATTTCATTACAGTTTTTAGCAGAGAATGCCATGAAAAAGCCTTTCTTTACCTGCCCTGGTTGTTCAGGGCAGACTTGTGATAGCTTCACGCCTCAGCAGCACGTAGATCATCTGAGCTTTTCATGGCTGCTTGAGCTCACCGGTGATATTTAATATCCTTGTTAGAACTTGGTTGAACTTTGAGCACAGTTCTCTGTGTTTGATAACAGGTTGCTGATTATCACAAGAGAGTAATCAAGAAGCAGTTGTAGTGATTCATGTTTCGGTATAATTAAATTTACTTGCAGTGCAAATTATCATCCTAAGAAGTGCCTACATTTTGCTTTGACTTGCTCCATTCATTTATATGAAAAGAGCTGGTACATCACTGGATTAGCACTACAGTCACACAGTCCAGCAAGCCTGTAGAAGTGTGGTAACCTTTGCAAGTAATGAACTTGCAGAATACCCTTAAGAGTGTTTTCAAGGGTCATAGGATCAGTCTCTAACTCCAGTATCAGCCTATATCGACTAGCACTGAGGTTTCTCCACAGTGTAACCAGGTAACTGTGTGGCAGTAAAATAATAGTGATATAAACCTGTGGTCCCTTGATGAAACTTCTCTGGCAGCCATTGAAATTATTTTGAGTGTGAACATATTTGTGGAATCACTTGTCTGCTCCTGTGTCCCTTTTTTTTTTTTTAATTGTGGCATCGTAAGCCAGAACATGTAAACCCATTTTGGCTTTACCACAATTAAAATGTGAAGTCGAAGAGAGCCAGGTGTACCTGAGCTTGAATCACATAATAGTTGTAGACTTGAACAGAAGGAGGTAGAGGAGGAAGAAGATACTGCATAACTTGAAGAATCAGTGTCTATTGTGCTCAGTAAAAGTGAAGAAATTTAGACTGATATTTGTGTAGAAATCATGGAAACTGGACTGAGAAACTGGCATCGGGACTTTGTTGTGTGCCAGGGTTTACTGTGATTATTTTTTTTACTATGATTCTTTTTTTTTTTCATCATTTGACAATTGATGGTACAGTTAACACCAAAAATCCTAAATCTAATGCCTTGCTCTCAATTTAGCGTTGGCACTGAGGCTGGAAATCTGCTGTGAGTTCTGTGGTGTTTTGGCTGATGTGCTGGAGTGGTACTTGCTGAAGCACAACATGAAATTCAGTGTTTTGTCCTTTATACTGTAATCACTTGCATTAATGCAAATAATCCAAAAGGGAAAAAACAGTATGTTGTGATAAACGGGTTTGTTAAATGGGTTTGTATTGGGATCATCGAAACAGACTGAAGAATAGCCTTCCTAGGTCTTATTATAAGCACGTGCATGTTCTAGTAAAAATACTCTGGAAGTCACCCTTGCCTCCAAGTGTGGCATGATCTCCGTCACTCCTCATGTATGCTGGATTTCCTTTGTGTCTGGAAAATACATTATTTTGTTGTGTTGCTTCCCTTGAAAGGGGAGAGCACAGTTTTGAACTCAGCCTTGCAAGAAGTTATGAGGCAGTTACCTTTTCCTGGCCTTTTATCTTTATGTGCTGTGTTTTCAGGAGGAACTTGCCCACCAGTAGCTGCCTTAGTTAATGCTGTGGAGACCTACTGCTTATGAAACAGGGTTTGTGCAGTGAAAATGCCCTGCCTGGGTAGACTGACAGGTTTCGAGACCTGACTTGTTGCCATTGCCATATCTGCACTCCCCAGGTAAGGGGTGTTAGGACAGCAAATTTCATAAAACTTCCAAACTGAAAACATAAGCCGTGGTTAACTTCACAGATTCAGTAACCCTGAAAAAAGAACTGGCCTCCTTAATGAATATGCATTTAGCACCTTTAAGGATTGGCACAGATGCTGTAGCTTTGGCTGTGAGCACTGCAGGGCTTCAGCTGTGTGACACGTCTGCAGTCCCCGCAGCAGCAGCATTCCACGGCCCCTTCCAGCCGAGTAAAAATAGCAATGGTCAACTTTCCGTCTCTGTCACTCAGAGCTGAAGCCTGGGGAGAGGCGGGGGCAAAATCAGTATCATGCTTGTAATTAAAGATGTTTTATGATAATACATAGTTTGTATAGAGCTGCCAGCCAGAAAGCTGTAAGTACTTCACGAAGGCATTTGATACAGTCATCTGTGATGTATGAGGAAGCTGAGGAGGGACGTGGCCCAAGCCGCAGCTCATCAGAGTGAACTGGAAGTGATTGTGTCCCATCCTTCACTGTACTTGCTGTCAGTGATACTCCTATCCTCTGCCGTGACCGAGGTCTCTGGCTGCTCTGTGCCTGAGAAAGCAGGAAAGTCCAGGGTATGGATTCAGAACAGCCAACTCCCCTGGACATCATCTATCCAATCATTTTGGTTGGAAGAGACCCTTGGGATCATCGAGTCCAACCAAGTTCTTGCTAGCATAAGGAGATCAGAAGTGCTGGTAAACCTAATTTGTATAAATTGAGGCAGTAACATGGGGTGAGGGGGGGAAATGATAAACTTTTACTGTGAACCATGGGATGTGTTGGTGCCTTGGCTGGACCTGGCCCGGGTCGGTGGGCTGTAGGTGCAGACAGCTGTTCTGCTGGTGAGGATAGCAGGGTCTGTTTTCTGCACACGTAAGAAATGTAGCCTGTATTCCAGACAGTCTGCTGTGGGTTTTGGGGAGTAGACCAGGCTGGAGGACTTTGCCACCTGATAAGTGTCTGTAGGTAGGGGGGAGTAGAAATGTTTGCGTGGTTTTAAAGGGCAGTAGCTTTGCACTCCTCAGAAATTTACTTCCCTTGGGAAAGAAAACATCCCTGCCTTTTCTGTTTGTTTGGGTTTTTCTCCCTTGTCAAATCAGTGTTTTACATGTGCCCACGGTAACTATTTGAATTGCTTCCTACTTTGCTTTTGCTGAGGGCTGGTTTCCACATAGCTGTGTTGTCCTGCTTGCTTTGAACTCTGATGGGCTCCACGGGAGAGGCGCAGAAGCAGACCCATAAATTTAACTCGGGTATCCTGCTCTGTTTCCACAGAGACCAAAGCTTCTGTGTTTTGAGGAAGATATTTTTAGGAGCTGCTGTTTAGCTGGTGGAAGAGCTTTCTTCCTTAATAGGAGAGCAGATTGTAACAGGATCCCTCTTTTGCCTTTTTCTACCTCATTCCTCTTTTTTCTGGTGTCACTTAGTTTTCCTTTCATTGCTGCATTCTTATCCATGTCTGCTCCTCTTCTCTTTCACTTTCTCTGTCGCTGTTCCTGTTGCATGAGGAACTAGTAGCACAAGGGAATTGGAGAGAGCGGGAAGGGGCCCAGCCTTTGCTTACAAGATCCTGTATTTTAGAGAGAACATCCCCAGGGTGTTTTGTACCCAAGCTGACCGGTGCCTGCTGAGTCAGCAGCTGAGCAGCCTTCTTGAAGACACAGAGGGAGTATCACCACGGAGCCAAGCCCTGGCCTTCAGTTCCAAGAACCTCCTGTGTGTCAATTATTCATAGCACTTGCTTATGAGTTGTCATATGTCCTTTGGCCTCGCAATAAATACATTCTACATGTAGCTGTTTGCGCTGATGTTTGCGGTAAGCCTGGTGTCTCACCTGCTGATGGATGGCCTAATGGTAAAGGGCTTAGAGAAATCTGTTGCAGTAACTCTTCTGTCTGGAAAGTTGGATTCATACTAACTCAAATAGTCCAAGAGATTCTTTTAGTTGTCTGTCAGTAGGAATACAAAGCAGAAGAGGCATTTGACCTAATGGCAGGCTGCAAGTGCACCAACTCAGTGTCTTAATACTTTTTTTAAAGATTGTTTTCCCCTCAAATTGTCACATTGTCTGTCTGCAGTTGTAGCATGTATTTAGTGACAAAGGGCTACTTTTAGTTTAGAGAGCTGTTCTGTATTTTTTTAATGATGCTATAAGGTGTATCTAACTTTAACTGGTATACTATGAAATTGAGATTCATTTTTTTTCTTCTGGAGTTTCTATTGCCAGAGCAGCGAGCTGCTCAGCTTACAACATAAGCTGCTTTCAGAAAGAAAATAACATCAAAAAGGATGAATTCAAGGCAGATAAATGTTGAAAAAAAATTGCCATGCTAAGGCAATGATATGTGTTGAAGGAGTTCTCCTGCTGCTCTATAGAGTCCTGTTACACTGTGATTCTGATTCAGATGTCTTTTTCCATATTCTGCTTAAGTTGCAAACCTTTTAGAAAGGAGACTTTGTTTATCATGATGCTGGAGTTCAGGATGGTATTGCAAAACCTACCAGCATTGATATAATTCCATCCCTGCTTAAATGCCACGTAGCCAATCTTCTTCCAGTCCCATGTTCTTGTGTACCCTGATAGATTTCTGCCCATCTTTAATATGATGCAACAGCTGTTAGAGGAGCAATTTGGATGATGTGCTGCCTTCAAAGGTACATGCCTCCAGTCCTTCCCACCCAACAGCTGGAATGAAGTCCATGAAGACAAGGCTTTACTCCAAGGTCCTGTTACCATGCATACCAAAATCAGCTCGGCTGTGTGCTCGACTTCCTAACAGCAGGGGATAAAAAATTCTCCCGAAAGAGCTTCACAATGTCTCTTTACAAACATCAGGCTGTGGCTGTGGTGATAGACCGCCAACATGAGCTGTGGCTTGGTTACCAAGAGGATAAATTTTTCTTCCAGGGAGGTATTTTTATACAGTTGCTTATTCATATTACAGTAGATGCCAAAAGCACCCTTATGTTCAGCCGTATAGAAATATTATGGAAATTCCAGTTTCACAGAGGCTACAATCCAGTCTAATTTTACTTCATTATAGAACCCAGCAATCTTGACAGCCTGCAGTTGGATGATTAGTACTGGATTATTCTTCCATTGCAATTTTAATTATTAATTTGATTATTCTTCCATTATAAGTTTCTCTTTTGCCTATACCCGATCATTTAGCTGCTGGAAAGCCAAGGACCATCCAGGCCTGCCGTATGCCTCGCTGTCAGCTTGCCAAGGGAGTTGAAACCTTGCAGGTGCACACTGGGTATAGCCTAAACTGTAGGTTTTGATTTTCATGATCATAGCAGTGACAGCAGGACTGTGCACGGTGTAGACTGTCAAAAAGACATATTCTGCACAAATTATTTCTTACCAGAAACGTGCTCTCTTCTGTGCTCGATTATTCTTTATATAGCTCGCAATGGGAAGCAGAGTTATACATAGAAATCTTCCGGGTAAAATAGTTTATAATTAACTGAGTAACAGCTTTGATTTGCAGCCTTCCTAACAAGTTGTGGTGACCAAGTACTCTTGTACTCTTCGCTTCTTTCCAACCACTGCTGCCTCCTCCTGTGACCCTTCCAAATTCCTTTATTTTGCATACTTTAAGGAAAAACTGATTTATGTCATCCTCAACTCTTCTGCACCTGCAGAATGGCACACAAGCGTGGACAGTTTTGTATACTAGATGGGAATATTGGGGAGTCATACAGGACTCCCTATAAACCCTGGATTTTATGGAATGATGTATCTTTAGAGTTACAGAATAAGACTGACATATTTTAAACTGGAAAAGAAAAATGAGAGAACTGATCGGAACACTATCAGAAATTGCAAAAATGGACAGAACCATCCTCTTGAGTTTTTATCTTCCCTTACCCACACTAACAAGACGTTTCAGTCTTTTTCTTCCAACTGTGTGAAGAGAAAGGTAGGCAGAGGAGTAACTGTCTTGTTTAATGGTGGAAAGGTTGTTAACCTCCGGAATGTCTAACTGAAATTCCTGGGAGTGACACTGGATAAGGGGGGAAGTCTAATTTATTATATGCTGTGCTGTGGAGTAAAAGATAAGAGGGGGTCGTGAAGATGAATGAACAAACTGACATTTCTTCTTTAAGGATAGTTCCCTTCAGCCTGTGTAATTGTTTACTTTACTGGACCATTTTAAAGTCTAGACTTAAATTCATTTCTTCTAGGAATAGGTTTTTAAAGAGCTACAGTGGGTAGGAGGGACACTTTGGGTTTCATCCTCCCCCCCCTTAGTTTTTATTTGTTTGTTTTTTGCTTTTGTGATGTGAAATGCGGTTTCCTTAAAGGGATGTTTCTTTTCCCTCCAGGTATGGTGTTAGTCCTGAGAACATTATTCTGTATGGACAGAGTATTGGTACTGTTCCTACAGTAGACCTGGCATCTCGGTACGAGTGTGCAGCAGTAATCCTTCATTCTCCCTTGATGTCTGGATTACGGGTAGCGTTTCCTGACACCAGGAAAACCTATTGCTTTGATGCTTTTCCAAGGTACGTATCAACGCTGGAGAGAGGGTTGTTCTGTATTCAACATGCTCTTTTGGTGTTTAAAGGGGACCGGTTGTATGACTTTGCAGGGAACTTTATGGAATGGTCACCTGCATTTTAAGCTGTAGATACGCACACCTAAATCCAAGCAGAGATTCACCATGTAAGAAACAGGCTGGGGTCAGTCTCAAACTGACATGAGAGTTAACTCAAAGCTTTAGTGTTTGCAGGTAATTTTTCTCCTGTCTTTTTTTGTTATGGGTTACTAATATCGAAATTTTTATGCTGTCAAGTTTATGCTCAGCAACTGATAATACACAACTAAGTCCTTTGGGCTAATGACTAACAAGTCAGTAATTGTACACTCTTTAATTATCTCAGTCAGCTTTGATTTAGAAGGTACTATGATAACATGAAATGGGTGTGCTGTTTTCAAGCTGCTTGTTAAAATATTGCTATAGTTTCACTGGATCAGCAGGGGAGGCCCAGGTAAAAAGCCAAGTGGTCTGTGGAAAGGAGAAGACAAAGCAGAGAGACTCTGAAGTCTTGTGCAAAGGTTGGCTTTGCTTCAGAAGGTCATGTTTGCAATAAATGTACTAGGGGTTATTGATAGCATTTGTTATGTTTTAATTACAACAGATTAAAATTAGAAGGTGGGGGAGGCCCTAGATATAAATGTATATGCCAAAACAGCTAGAGCTGCAAGTGAGTAATAGTAGCTCTCACAGTGTCTGTGTCCAGTCTCCATATTTTGAATTCTTCCAAATGATTTGTCAATTTAAATTATTGAAGGTGCCAACAATCTGGAACACACTCCAACTCATTCCTCATCCTTAAACCTGAAATCCAATACTTACAAAGGCTTCTGCTAGAAGAGAAAAAGCCAAAGCCTTAAGAATAGCTTTGATTTACAAAAGTTACAGTGATTAGCTGATATCAGCCAAAACAAATAACAGTTCAAAAAAGAAAAAATGGGAGGGGGGAACAGTGACAACAGATGTACTGTAGCACTTGAGTGTTTTGTTTTGACCCTACTGAGCTGTTCATTGCTGTCAGCCTGACTTCACCCAGACTGTAAGCAGTGAAAATAAACAGCAGTGTACTTTTCTGAATGTGTGCAGCTCCACTGTCTGTCTTCACAGCGGGGAAACAAATAGTTCTGTGTGCACCTACAGTGAATTGCTATTATGTGCATTTTATGTTGGGACTCCGTGTGAGTTTGGTCCCTGTAGATTTTGCTAGCTGCAGAGCAGTGTGGCTGAGAATACTAAGTCCATCTAACGTGCGGTTTAAATACTGCCTTCTGAGTTGCTGAGTTGGCAGTGGGATGCTTTCCAATTTTCTGCAAAATACAAATATTATCTAGCTTAATGGTCTGTGACTATACGTGAAAAAAAGAGTTTCATTATCCGAGTACTGAAGTGAAAGGGGTTTCCTGGTTTCCCAACAACAAATGAGAGCTTAGTATCTAGCCACTAAAATGATATATAAACAGCTCTGTATGTAGCTGATGTCTGTCACATCGTGGAACTTGGGGACAGACTCGTCATGGGCTTAAGACTTCAGTTTATATAGCTTGTGATTATAAAGTATTCACGTTTGGCTACGATATTAATTTGAGGATGAAAGTTATGGGGGAAAGAATCTGCATTATTCTGATGTCTCTGACATTTTGGGATATTTTTCTGTATTCAGCATAGTTGCACACAACCCAAGTTCCAGACAGAAAGAGTGAAATAGGCAAATTAAATAACACTTTTCCTCTTCAAATGGCATGACGCCTGTTTTTTGGAGAAGTATTGAGACAGAGACAAATGTGTGTACACTCAGCCGTTGGCTGGACTATCAGTACCTGTTATCTACAATACTAAATACTGAGACTGATGTGTGAGGTTTAGTGCTTCAGTCTATGCCTTAATTTTTAATTAACTTTATATTTTCATTAAACTTCTTAAAACCTGTTTTTAAGTCAGTTTATGTTGGCATCCATATTTTGTAATAATTTTCAGGAACCTTGATGACTTTATAAAATCTCTAGTCTTATTAAAATTGCATACTTTCTTGTTCTTTGGGAGCAGGAAAATCCAAGCCCCTTTTATTAGACAGCGTAAGGAGACGGGCTTGTCCTTCTGTCAAATCAAGTATTACTGGTACTCATTTTTCCACCCGCTTTATCCCATAGTGTCCTGAGCCAGTTCTTCCATTTGTTGATGTAAGTGGAGCTGGTAGGAAACAGAGTTCATTAACATGCTGTGCCTCTGTACTCATTTGGGGTTAGTGGCTGGCAATAAAAGTTGGTGCCTGCATGAAGGCAGTCAGAGAAAGCTGCTGTTTACCACTTTGAAGCTCCTGTGCTACCAGTGTGCTTCGGAATTGAGGTTTTCTGGCCCGAACTCATAAGTGTGAAGGTGCCTTTGTCACTCTTCCCTTTCCTCTGAGCCTGTTCTCCTGGGAGAGGTGGTCACTGGGCTATACTGGTCTGCCAAATGTAGCAGAAAAAAAGGGAAAAAAATGACTTTAAGGGCACTTTGCAGAAGCGAGCTGCACAACAAAATCCTGTGTGTTTCTTCTGGTCTGCAGTTAAATATCCTTGTGTAACACTGTTCTCCCCGGTTTTCTTTCTTGCCATTTGAACGTAGACAATCAAGACAAAGAATGGATTGTTTTGCTTTAGCTGAATCTGCTTTAATTTGGGGGTTTAAAGACAGGCTCAAACCTCATGAGCTGAGGCTTTTTTTAAATTTATTTTTTTTTTTGCATGAGTCTTGTGACTGGAATATAGTTAATTAGTTCCTATTCCTAATCTGTTAAATCGGAAGGTGATATGTAATGGGAAGAGTCCACACTGGCAGCATGTCCTGTAGCGTCTTTTTTGCCTCTCAATGCTTTTTGTGATTGATATACCCTATTTTTTAGGGGGTGGTGTGGGGGGGTATCCCATTTATGTGCTGCTCATTGGAGCTTCTTGTCATCAGAACTGATGGGATGATGGTGATGGCAGTGCAGGCTCCTGTTGACACATGCATTTTTGGGAGTGATCCCCGTTTGTGTCTCTTGGGCACAATTCCAACGTTTTTCAGATTTTTGATGTCAACATGTTGTACAAACAAGCAGTGGTAAGTGGATCATGTGTCGGTAGCTAAGCTTGCTTTCTGCAGTGGTATGAAAGTTAAGGCCCTGAACTGAGCTGTGTTTTTTCTCTTCATCTCCCAGCATTGACAAGATCTCGAAAGTAACCTCTCCCGTGTTGGTCATCCATGGTACCGAAGATGAGGTGATCGATTTCTCCCACGGCCTGGCCATGTATGAGCGATGTCCACGAGCGGTAGAGCCCCTCTGGGTGGAAGGGGCTGGGCATAATGACATAGAGCTTTATGCACAGTACTTAGAGAGACTAAAACAGTTCATATCCCATGAACTTCCCAACTCCTGAAGAAGCCTACCTGATTTTACCTCAGTTACTGTGAAAGGAAGAAATTACCTGGTTTTGCACATGCTTTAACTGGAGATAGCTGTAATAGCTTTATACTATGAAGAAATACCCTGTCTTCAGGGTGTTCTAATCAAACATCTGATGAAATTTGTCTTTTGTATCTGGAAATTATTCTACTAATGCACACAAATATGGTCAACTACTGTAATTCCAACAATTTTTAGCTTCGTTGCCCTGGAGGAAGTGGGAATACTAGCTGCTTATGGGGACACTTTTTACCTAGTGCTGTGTTAATTGAAGATCAGTTTTCTCTGTCTCACTTCAGATCATTTATAATTCTGTCCTACAAAGACTTTTTTTTCCGGTGTTCTCAGCGTGGAGAACACGACTGTTATGAGCTGCAGCTTGTTCCGAACAATCGGTCATGGGTTCAATCTAAGGGGAGTGCTTTCTCTGTAAAGTTTCTAGCTGTGGTATTGTAACTGGAAAGTTATTGTGATGAAGTTCCCCCTCCTCCCTTCTAGTGTTCTTTTTTTTTTAACTTACTGATCTTCCTGAGTAAATTATTTAAATATACTTTTTCCTGAAAATAAACTACTATAATGGGGCTAAACTCTGTAACGACCTCTCCATTACCTGTATAAACGTAACTGGAATATTCTTAAAGGAACTAGGGATGAAATTGCTTTTGTTTAAAAATAAATGTGTAAATTTACTACTAGAAAACTCATTTTAATATTCAGATGGTCTGAATAATAGCCATAACAGACATTTCCTTCTGTAAAGCATTCCTGTAGACTTTTTAAAAGTACTGTACATATTTGAATTTACATTGTGCATAGATTCTTAATTGGTAGTTTTAATTTAAGTCTAGTTACAATAAACTGCAAAATTCTGGTTTGTATATGATTGAATACATTTTGTTAAAATATGTTTTTATCCCTATATTATTTTGCTATTAAAGTTTTATAAAGTTTCCAGGACAAAAAAAAAAAAAATTTACACATTTATGTTTTGATGAATTTATGTACCTAAATTTTCATTGAGCTGATCTTTTTAGTTTAGAAGTAATTTGATTCTTTGACACTGGAATCGCACAGATTATGCATCAGAAATGCAAGACACTTAAATTGTTACACTACTAGCATAGGTCTAATGTTTCCAAATTTAAAGGCCTTAAATGTACTGTAAGCCTCAGATTGTTGTACAAATCGATCGCGATTGATTGCAGTTTGTGTCCTGTTGCTAGAATGCAACACAGTGATTGTAATGGAATAAAGGATGCATGGATTAGAGCTTGCTGAATTTTTGAATCTTATTTGGTGCATAATTTTCATACACAAGGAAAGTGTAAAGTACAGATTACTTGAGAGAGGAGCTTGAATGTGATTGTTTAGAAGTGCTTTCCTTGAAAGGAAGAATTGAAAGTACAAAGCCACGTTTCCATGAAGCTTGGTATGTAAATCAAATGCAAAAGACATTACTTTTTAAATGGTGTTCATCTGGTTTTAAGTAATGAAAAGTCATGACTCATTGCCTGGAAGAAACATTTGAACGTAGTTGTTGTGAGGCCTCATAATAGGCCTGTAGCTAATTGTCAGCACAGCAAGTGTGTCTATTGTCTTTGATTATTGACTTGGCCTTATTACTGTAAAAGGACAAAAACTGGTATTTTTGCTTACAGTGGGGGGAAATGAGGACACCCATCCTGTTCCACGTCATCTGGATCCTTAGAATTTGGGTCTGTGTATCTGTGTTGTCCAGTCGGGAGTTTTAAATGCCCCAAGCAACAGGGCTCCTAGCTGTTCTCTTGGTGACTCTTCCAGCCAAAATTGGCAGGTTTTGCCTAATCACCACCTCAAGCTTGCCCCTTCCCTGCTGTATGTTAAATAAATGTTCACAGAGATGTCTTCAGCTTTTGTTTTGCACCATCAGAAATACACAGGGGATTTTCTTCCATTTCTACATGTGTTCTTCCTGAGACTGTAGCCCTGTGGAACAAAGCTGATGCTTGTGGTGTAGGTATTCAAGGTCACCTTTCAAAGTGTAGCCTGTCCAGGTAGTGACCTGGGGGATTTTTAGTTAATTAGGTGATGTTTTTCACACCCACATTGAACTTCATGTTGCTTTGAAAACTTGAGCCTGCAGCGTTTCTTCCCCATTGTGACACCTTGTAGCTACCTGACACTGTCCCCCACCACATTCTCATGGAAAAACTGGCTGCTCGTGGCCTGGATGAGCGTATGATCTGCTGGATCCAGCACTGGCTGGATGGACGATCCCAAAGGGTGGTGCTCAATGGCGTTAAATCCAGCTGGCGGCCGGTCACAAGTGGTTCCTCAGGGCTCAGTACTGGGGCCTTTCCTTTTTAATATCTTCATTGATGATGTAGATAAGGACAGAGAAAATACTATTAGTACGTTTGCGGATGACACTAAGTTGGGTGGGAGTGTTGATCTGCTTGAGGGCAGGGATGCTCTACAGAGGGACTTGGATAGACTGGATAGATGGGCCAATGTTAATGGCATGGCCTTCAATGAGGCCAAGTGCCAGGTCCTGCACTTGGGCCACAACAACCCCATGCATCGCTACAGGCTTGGGGAAGTGTGGCTGGAGAGCTGCCTGGCAGAAAAGGACCTGGGGGTGCTGGTCGACAGGAGGCTGAACATGAGCCAGCAGTGTGCCCAGGTGGCCAAGAAGGCCAATGGCATCCTGGCTTGCATAAAGAATAGTGTGACCAGCAGAAGTAGGGAGGTGATTGTCCCCCTGTACTCAGCACTGGTGAGGCCACACCTTGAGTATTGTGTCCAGTTCTGGGCACCTCAGCACAAGAGAGATATCGAGGTGCTGGAGCGAGTACAGAGGAGGGCAACGAAGCTGGTGAGAGGCCTGGAGAACAAGGCTTATGAGGATCGATTGAGGGAGTTGGGGTTGTTTAGTTTGAGGAAGAGGAGGCTGAGGGGAGACCTCATCACTCTCTACAACTGCTTGAAAGGGCATTGTAGAGAGATTGGTGCTGGTCTTTTCTCACGGGCAATGAGCGACAGGACAAGAGGGAATGGCTGCAAGCTGGAGCAGGGTAGGGTTAGGCTGGACATTAGGAAAAAGTTTTTCACAGAAAGAGTGGTCAGTCAGTGGAATCAGCTGCCCAGGGAGGTGGTGGAGTCACCATCCCTGACTGTGTTTAAGAGTAGATTGGATGTGGTGTTGAGGGATCTGGTGTAGGGGAGAACTTGTAGAGTAGGGCTGATGGTTGGACTTGATGATCCCAAGGGTCTCTTCCAACCTAAATGATTCTATGATTCTACCTTTTTACTTCAGGAAACTCGTGCTTTTAACCTTTTCCCTATAAACTGATTATTTATTTTTATTACTGCTTTTCTAACTCCTGCAGTCCTTTTGTGACTTGTCTTTGCATTCGCTTTGTTTTTTGTCAGTATTCCTCTGTTAATGATGCTCCCAAATGTGCATTCACCATTGCTGTCCGTCCCATGGTCTCTGCACATGCAGCCCACGTTTGCAGTGTTCTGGCTGGACGTTGAATTTCCACTTGTACTCTCTTTTCTTTGTCCAAATTCCTGCCCCACTAACTCCCAGAGGTTGCCTCACTGTTCTGGCTTCTGTGTCTTCTGCTTTGCTTTGTGAAGTTCATCTGTGTTTAACTAACCCAAATGTTTTGCTGGTAATTAAAATGTTACTGACCTATCAGTGATCCACTGGTATGGGTCTTCTGCCCTCTCCTTGAATTCAGTATTTTCTTTTTAACCTGTTTGATCCCTTTAATTTTTTTTTCTTTGTAGCCCTATTTCCATCCAGTAATTCTTAAATTAATTCTGAAATTTTTATGACATCCTGACATACACTTGACACCAAATAGAACAAATGGTAGTAAGTGAGCTTCTTTATGTTGTAAACTTGTCTCAAAGCATGGCTGTTCCAGGCATTTCAAACCACTACTGCTGGTCAACGTTACAATAATTAGTTGGAAAAAAAACAACCCCAAACAGTGGGCAATTCAGGAACCGAAGACAGTGGACTTCAGGTCTCTGCTTGCTTACAGAAAAGGTTTGAGCAGAATTTTCAAATGATGGGGAAGGGGATGGTGAGAGGTTACGAAAGAGAAACTTTGGATTGGGTTAAAATAGCCTGTTCCAGCAAACTGCTGACATTCTGTCACTGAAACATGTAATGTGGGCCTTTGCAAGGAGTTGTTCTGCATCTATTCGAGCTGCCCAGGTGTCACTGTAAAAATGGCTGGCTCTGCCTGGATAAATTACATAATGGGTTTTCCAAGGGTGTAAGTGATCACTGACGTGTTTTTCTTGATGTGGATGCTCTCTCTTTTTTTCCCCTCTGTCACTTACCATCTTTGTTCATAGAGCCCAGCCACCTGGGAAGTGCAGCTGGTGTTTCAGGAAGGTAAGATGCAGCACATCTGGTTTTCTGTCAGTAGATGTTTTGTACTTTGAAAAGTCAGAGACAAATACTTGTCATAGCTTTCCTGCTTTCCAGGGAGTTTGCTCTTTAAATTTATGGAACTGTTACAGGTGTAACTTGTGATCACATGGAGTTCTGTTGCCCCACGTTGCCTCTGCCATGTTTTTCTTCTTCCTTCTTCCATGTGGTTCCTGTAACTTGTGGCAACTCTGCTCTGGGTGCTGAGCCTGGAGCTTCCTAAATGCCCAAACCTGAACTTACACTTGGTACCATACACACTTCTTATAAATTCTGCTCTGTAATTGCTCTTTCTAAACGATGCTAAAGGTGTAAGTAGAGAACCGATGCATGTTCTTCCTCTGGTTACCCCTTCAGCAGTAAACCTTGGTTGCTCTCGTTTGGAAGATGTTTCCTTCCCTTGGTCTAATGAATGTAGATTTATGACCTTGTTTAAGTCTGTTTAGCTTAATTCTCTGTATCCTTTTTTTGTGGAATTCAACAGCCATTTTTGCTCTGAAATGTCATGTTGCAGGTGCTTTTTGTTGGTTGGTTGGTTTTTTTGCTCGCAACACTGTTTAAAGGTCCAGTGGCTCTTTGGTGGTGGGCGATCTGCTCTGGGGAATGAGGTCAAGCACAGAAACTACCTGCTTTGTTATTTGTTGCTTTCCAAGTCCAGCAGTGATTCCTGGAAGGGATTGGGATGAATTTCAAAGGGAGGGGGTTGTATTTCGACTGTGCAGTGTTTGGTTTCCGTAACTGTTAGACTGGCAAAAGGGACAAGCTGTGGCCCTTAGAGCAGGAGAGCCAGCACCACTCCTTTGACACGCTGCCTCTGGCAACATCTGGTTTTGTAGCTGGGTGGCTGTGGTAACCAAACTAACTTTGCAGAAAGTGTTAGAGTAACATGCCTAGAAAACAAACAAACAACACCAGAGAAAGAAGAAATCCCAAGATGAGCCCTACACCTTCAGCACGTTAATTGTAAATTGTCTTCTGGTTCCTTTAAAGATAAACCTGCTTTATTCTGGATTTCCTTATGCCCCAGCAGTGTGGTGGGCAATGACAGACCCTGCGTTGCTTTTTTAAGTAAAACTCTG
>VZTM01037610.1:492753-606715 GCA_013400555.1 Jacana jacana
CCCCCGGCCGGGGGAGGGAGAGAAGGGGGGACGTGCCCGAGCTGTTTAGGGGATGAAGGGGTCGGGATGTCTGTCACTCGCTTTGCTCCTTCCCGGTCTCCTTCAGGCAGCCCTGGGCACTGGTGGGGATCCTCGGAGGGGATGAGGGTTCCACGGCGGAAGAGAAGCGGGAGTATCATGGGAATGGAACAACGGGGTTAGCCGTAGCCCAAAGAGATTTCCTCACCTACGATGGCACCCGTTTTACTGTTACCGCTTTCAGTGGATGGATAAAAGGTTTAGTCTTCCCCAGCAATTGCTTGTCTTCTGTTGCTTTGCTCTGCTTTTTCTGGCTGCTGGGAGACTGAGCAGTGAGATCGGAATAATGCTGTGGTCTTTTGCTCACGTGGACGGTGACCACGCTAACGGCAGGGCTCTTCAAAGTAATGTTTTAGCTGCCCACAGAGAGATGGCACTGACATATTTAACAGCTGGAGCACTTCTCTCACACGTAGAGTTCTCTAGGTAAAAACTAACCTGGTATGCTCTTTGGCTAATTGCATGATTCTGTTGTGTGCAACTGTAAAAATAACTGACTGCTTTGTTTTTCAGGGGTGCCTCATAATGGATTTAAAGTGGAAGTGTCTAAAGGAAACATTCTTCACTTGGTGGATGAGGTTACCAGTTGGTTACCTGGTGATCGGATCGTTGTTGCCAGTACAGATTATTCTATGCATCAGGCTGAAGAGTTTAATCTCCTCCCCTGCCCTGAATGTAAAAGTAATCAAGTGAAAATTGATGGTATGAAATATTTTTCTTAAGCCACTCCTTGATAAATAGTTACATTTCCTTGTCTTTTACACTCTACATTTACATTTACTTGTCTTTTTAGTTAGTTTTTGTGCTATAAACACACACACACTTGTCACATGGAGGCTGAGGGAAGACCTCATCACTCTCTACAACTGCTTGAAAGGGCATTGTAGGGAGGTTGGTGCTGGTCTCTTCTCACAGGTAACTAGTGATAGAACAAGAGGGAATAGCTTCAGCTGCAGCAGGGGACGTTTAGGCTGAACATTAGGAAAAAATTCTTCACAGAAAGAGTGGTCAGTCACTGGAATTGGCTGCCCAGGGAGGTGGTGGAGTCACCATCCCTGAATGTATTTAAGAATCGATCAGATGTGGTGTTGAGGGATCTGGTGTAGGGAAGAACTTTGTAGAGCAGGGCTGATGGTTGGGCTTGATGATCCCAAGGGTCTCTTCCAACCTAAATGCTTCTATGATTCTATGATATGAGAGTTGAAGGTCCCAGTATTACATTGGGGCTTTGACCAGAGGTGGCAGTTTCTTGTTAAAGCCAGTGAAAACACTCATCTCCTCTGGGATCAAATGCAAAACCTGGGAATGTCCCCAGACTTTATGGGGACATTAAAGGCATGCACTTGTTTAGAACAAAACTGTACTGAAAATGTGTGCTTACCCTGAATGAAGAGGTTTCTGGTTTTCACAGGCAGCCCACTTTATCTTCATATTGGAGAAGTCATAGACGGCGTCGATATGAGGGCAGAGGTTGGTCTTTTGACTAGAAATATACTTATTCAAGGAGAAATGGAAGACTCTTGTTACGGACAAAATCAATGTCAGTTTTTCTCCTTTGACACATTCGGAGGACATATTAAAGTGAGTAATTTTTCATGCAGATGCCTCTAGGTGGTTTCAAATTGTTCCTTTCCTGGTTTGTAAACAAGCAAAATATAATGCTCGAAGCTACCCTTGCGTCTCGGGAAAAAAGTATGCTTGTCTATGAAGGAAGGAAATATTTGTTGGTCTTTTTAGCAAAACTAGATTTGCAACAAGGCTGTGGCATTTTGTTCACTGTGTATGCAAAAATGTCCCCTTCCCTGGGCTACAAGGGATTCTCTAGTGGCATTGCTGTCAGTAGGGTCAGTGTGAAGTTGTGCAGTTTGCGAGATGCCGCTGAAGAAATTGTGCTTCCTGCAGAGCAAACCTGCTCCCTTCATGGCTCAGAGAAGAGCTGGGTCTTGCCCTGCTGTGCTTTGCTTCCTCTTGGTTGTCCCAAGTGTTCTTGGTGGAGGTGCAAAGTCTTGCTGCTTGCAGGGGCTCTGTGAAGAATGGCTTCTCTACCACTCGGTGGACACTGGAGAGGAGTGCAGGTCTCACCTGAAATCACTTGACAGAGGTGAAGTTGCCAGGAAACAGAGCCTGTTGTTAAATGTTGCTGGCAGGAGCACCTCGCCTGTAGCTGTGTCACACACTGCTGTTGCTAAATACTGCACGGGGTGTTTGGCAGCTGTACCTGACAGCCCCATGCCCGTAGCTGTGCTCTGCAGGTGCTGCACCACCGTGACTCAGAGCAGGGAGACGACACCTCCTTCTGGGATCAGGCCCCGACTTACTCTGCAAACAGATTGCCTAATGAGAGGAAAATAAAAAAAAAAACAACCCTGTTTTTCTTTTTGGGCGTGTTTATACTGTAATGCCTTACTTGGATCTACATTTGTCTCAACAGATCCTAAGGAATTTTCGCTCTGTTCACATGTCAGGAGTGGAGTTAAAAAACATGGGGCAGCAAATCCTGGGCAGTTACCCCGTGCATTTTCACCTGGCTGAGGATGTGGATGAGAGAGGAGGATACGAACGCCCAACCTACCTTGATAACCTGGCTATCCACCACTGCTTCTCTAGGTGTGTTGCCATACATGGAACTCATGGCCTGCTGGTAGGAGACATATCTTATTAGTACCAACTTAATTTCTTTGCTTAGGCACTGCTTAAAAGTAAGAGTCCTTTGTGATGCAAAGATAAATCAGAATATTGAAACAAGGCAATCCCTTCTTGTTGTCCCAAAAAATGTCCCGACTTGTCAACTTCATTTGAATGGTGTTCAGGTTAGGACTGTTGCTCTAGTAGTGCAGCACTTTGAAAGGAATTTAATGTTCTTAGTTTTGCCTAATTAATATTATTGATGGTGTCACCAGATACAGTGAAATCTTTGCCATGGTTATTCTGGACAGTTTTTGTTAATAGGAACTTCTATTTAAAATGGACAGCAATGGACCTTTACCGTACCTGACTAAAACAATGGACCTTTAATTTACAGAGGAGATAACAAAGACAGAGGTTGTTCAAGTCAGGGCAATGTGAAATATATCCAAAAATATTCACATGACAATGGGAATGAAATATGAGAGGGAGAGACCTAAACGGTATCTTCAGTGCCAGAAAATCCCTCAGGAACTTGGCTTTGACCTAGATCCTCGCAAGGGCATTGTGGAGAGGAACTTAACAAAATAAAAATAAACAAACCACAAAAAAGCCATACGTGTCTCAGCTGGAAACAGACAGATTCCTGCTCCAGTCCTGACACGTCCAATTGCTGCGTGATTTGCAGGACCCTGAACCATCTTTTGGTGTCTCTGGGTATTTCCTCATTTCATCTGCTCAGGCAGAGACACTCCCTGAACTACCCATGACCTCCCACTTTTGTCCTGATGACTTTTTCTCCACCTTGGACATAAAGCTGTGTAAGACACAGCCCAGATGCACTCTGCTGGGACCCTTGTGTGAAAGGGTTCTCCCAAAAGGATGTTTTCGTGAAAATGTGAGGTAACTGGGAACTTATGCAACTGCGAACACATTTCAAGTACCCTAAGCTGGGCTTTCATTGTCCAGATCACTCAAAATTACTGGTTGCCTTCTCATATACATGATTTACTCTGGTTGTAAAGCCTCCTTTTGTGTACAGAGCACTTAAATAGTAGGAGACTTGCAGAGTATATGAGGATATGGTTTAATTTGTTTTCTTTTCTCATTGGTATTAAACCTCTGGAATTGAAGGAACCTGCCCAGGATGAATTAAGCCTTATGTTAATATTAGGCCTGAGAAGAATGGTGTATGCTCTTGCTCCTTCTCAGAAGTGAGGTTGTCAAGTGTTTATCTGGATGCGTGGGATGAACTAGTTGTGAAATCAAGAATCTAAGTGTGAGATCCAGCTCCCTCCCCCTACTGCATCTGACTGCTGTGGGCTTTGAACAGCTTTTATAGCAAAGATTAAAATATGTGATTCTGCAGAAGAATTGTGTGGTTTCAATGCAGTCATTACAATATAGAGTGATTAAAATGTAATAAAACCCCTTGCTTTAAAATAAATAAAAATAATTTGCAGTTTCAGAGAAGAGTGTGTTTATCAGAGCAAGGCAGTTAGGTGGATTTCAGATCATGAAACTTCAGCCTTGAGCCAGAATGAACCAGATAGTTGGTTTTTCCCTCTCCTGCTTTGAGGGTTTAGGGGATGTAATTGTAGAAGTACATTGCAGGAGCGTGGTGGTTTGTGCCTTGCTGTGTCTGGGCCACACGGTGCTGTCTGCATGGCCCTTCTCCCATCTGCTGCTCCCATGTGCCAGCCTTGTGCCACTTTGCAAGCCGGTGGCACACACAGCTTGGGTTACTCACTGTGGCTGGGAAGCAGGCTGCAACGTGCCCCTGCTGCCCTGGCACACGTCAGGCGCACACAGACTACTGTAGTTCCATGTCTAACGTTGCAGTGCATAAAGGTCACTTATATTGTGTTGCTGAACTATATATAATTCAGTGTCTAGAGGCATCTCGATCATCTGGTGTTGGACACAGCCTGCGCGGTGGGCAGTGTTTCATGCTGACACTTACAGTAATGCGCTGCTGTCACGGCGCCGCAGGTGGGCTTTCCTTTCCAAGCTTTTAGTTTCTATCTGTGATATGCCAGAATTGATCAATTGCTGGGGTTGTGATCTATGTGCCTGGACACATATCCTTCAGTGCAAATGTAAGTGAGCTGTAAATTATGTTATTTCTGGTTAGTGATCAATATAGTTTTGTGTGCATGAGTTTTCTGGGCTGCCACGTGTGGCAAATCATATTAATTAAAGCTAAGATCCCGGTTTGGATACATGATTTTTAACACAGCTGTCTGAGGCACAGATTAGCCAAACTTCATCTAAATTCAGAAGAATGAAAATTCTACAACTGGAATGCTGTTTAAAACAGCAAGTGGTTTGCTGTTACAGTTTCTTTCCTGAAATAGTCTCCCATGGCCTCCTTAGCGCAGCTTCTGGCCATCATTTGGAAGGATAGGAGTAGCCAGGCTTACTGTCCTTAGCAGGCTGTCAGGGACACTTGCATTTTTATCTAAAACCATTTCCTATCTATACTTCTGAGACTCAGCTGGTCAGGACGAGTTCAGAGATGCTGTATGTAAGTTTTCTGCTATCCTCCTTGTAGCTCACCCCGAGCTATCGCACCTGCCTGCAGGGGCTCAGTGGCTTTCCAAAGCTGTATTGGCTAGGAGTTGGGTGCCTGGTTGTGCACTGCCTTATTTTTAACTCTCTCTTGAACACCTCATTAGGGCATAAGCAAGAGGAGCAGTTGAGAAGTTTGAGGGGTGACTGCCAGGAAAACAATGAAATCCGGTAGAGATCTCCCTATGGGAACTCTGCTGTTTGTGACTCCAGATGTTACGTAGGGTTGCAGCCCATTACGGAAACCACAGGATATGAATCTGAAATGGATTTGCTCCAAGTGTCCCTCTATATACAGAAATAACCAGGTTAATATTAGTTAATCTTGCAGTCTTACATGGACATAACTCTGACATCAGCAGCAATTTTGTATGCCCAAAGAGTGAATAAATTTGCTGACAGGGATCACTGAAGAGCAAAGTTAGGTTTCAGCAAGACTTAGTAACGAATAGCTGATATTTTAACTAACCTATTTTAGTATTTACATTTAAAAGAAGGATTTCTGAATTTGTCTTCATAAGACTGTACATCAAAGGGGACTTGTGCTAAGTCCTCTTGGTCAAATCAGGGTTTAATGCAATATCCATGTGCATGCCAGTTAATCTTAAATAGGCTGAAAGAGTAAAATACCCTCTCTGCCCAAGATGATCATTACAGGAGTGGTGTAGCCACAGCCCTGCACCTTCTGAGAGGAAGAGAAAGAACAGAAACCTCATTAACATAAATTGCTTCAAATGGTGCATTTAAAATAGTTTCTTATTTTATTTGGGAAGTGTTGCAGTCATGAAAATTTCTGGATTAACCAGGCTTACTCTTTATCACGCAAGACACGCTTATCTTTACAGATATTTACTCCATGACACTGAATTGAATCTTCTCTCCTAGAGAGAGTTCTCAGTTCTAAATCCAGTATTTTGCAATTTTCCTTTAATTATGCATGTGACCTTCCTCAGAGTAATTTTAATAGCAGTTTTGTTGTCTAAGAAGATCAGCCCATGGTTATGCAAACCACAACACAGTCTGAGTTGGGTCCAGAACAGATGCCTACGGAGGTGCTGCTCACCATGCAGAGAGGTGGCAAAAACCATTCCATGAGCATTTTTGCATGTTATTGTTAAGCAAAGCACATGGGTTAAAGTTCATACTGTGGTTAGCATCGACATCTCTGGCCTCTATGCTTTTTTCCAGGTTAAAGACACCATTGGCTATGACACTCTGGGGCACTGCTTCTTCCTCGAAGATGGGACGGAGCAACGCAATACGTTTTATCACAACTTGGGCCTTCTCACGAGGTCGGGAACGATCTTGCCTTCGGATCGCAACGAGGCCATGTGCCTTGCCATCCGCAGCCACGTCTTTGGGAATTACATTCCTGTGCCAAGCACCGACTGCATGTAAGTGCTCCTGGAGCTGGAGTCAGGCTCTGCATTTATGTTGTGCTCTGTAGCTGAGTCCCGAAGATTGCTGTGGTGAAACTTTTGAAAGGTGTTACTTGAAATGAAATGAAAAGTTGTGGCTTTCTTTACCATTTCTTATTTTAAGATAATGTAGCAATTTGACCATGTTTTGCACGCGAAGTTATCTGTTCATGCCTCTGTGAATTGGAAGCAAGGAATATTTGCTGCTGGTTATTCCTGTTGCTGTGTCCTGAGAATCGTAAATAAGTTACAGCACTTCACTTGTTTCTGAACCCCTTTCAATCTTTTTCTTAAGTAAATAGGATATTTAAGGCACCACAAAACTTTTCTGATAAATCTAAGTTGCTTCAGCCCTGGTATAGGCTGGCAAAAATAGAATTTCCTAGAAAGTGAGTTTTTGCCTTTTTTCCCCGGGGCTGAATTGGGGCTGGAACATCTAAATTGTTCAATAGTATGTGAGTAGCTGAATATCTAGAGCGCATCAGGAAATCTAGTGAGAATGTAGAGATTAGCATAAACTATGGTAAGCATCATTTAACAAGAAACAATATCCTGCTACAGCTGACCCAAGTTAGCCTCTATTTTGGAGACTGATTAGCTGTGACATGGCCACCTGGGGGGATGCAGGTACTTGGCTGGCTACTCTTTGTGAGAAAGAACGTAGTTTAGCCAAGGAAATCTGTATTTTCATGTTTTATGTAAAAGGATCCAGTGGCCAAATCCTACATTTGTGCAAATAATCCAACAGGATTAATTACAATAATGGTTGTTGAACTTGCTTGTATGGTTAATACAGATTATTTTGCACCTATTTAGGGGTTCTGCTAATCCAAAGGAGTGTGGGGACTTGACTAAACAGTTATTAGGGTGGATAAAAAATATGGAGATTTTCTGCTTAGAATGATCAGATTAATTGGTATGCTCATGAGAAGATTTACAGTGTTTTTACACGTGGTCTTTATTACCGCAAAAGATGTTATCAAATGAAGACAACAGATGATAATATTTTCAAAGCTATATCTGGCTTCTGCTTTTGCCACTACTGATCTTCCCTCTAAAGCAAAAACTCCTTATTTGAACAAATGTCAAAATAGTGTCTCATTAATCTCCTGCTTAACAAGCCATTTGTGGCTTTCAAGGACATTTGGTTTGTTTTCCACTTTCAAGCTTCATAAATCCACAGAGAATCCCAAATGTCCTGCCATTGCCCCTGAAGTTCTAAAAACCAAACCAGAAGTGTACTTTTCAGACATTTTCAAAAGCAGCTTAACTTAAAAAAAACCACACAAAATGACATCGGGTTTCCTTTAACAGAGCATGGATTTTGTGTTAACGGTCTCATATAATTTGCAATAGGTTCAGTATGTGGCTCCACAAATGAGCATTTCTGACATCACTAGATGGTTTCTTTTCCTTAAAGAGTATCATTAGAAGGTTGTGTGGAGTTTTAAAGTCAATAGGAGGGTTGTGGCTCAAGTCCAGTGCAGTGCTATGAAAATGTATCCCTTCCTGTTTGGTAACTGCTTAGGATCATTTTGATTTTGATTTTTCAGGGCTGTCAGCACATTCTGGATTGCAAACCCAAACAACAATTTAATAGGGAATGCAGCAGCTGGTGCACAGGTAAAATCATTTAACAGCAAGAACTATGCTTTGCCTCCAGTTCCCATATATTCTACTATTATTGATGTCACTGGGGTGAGGGCAATGAATTTTTAGTAAGCCATCGTAAAATTTGGGTATGTATTTCGTCAACCTTTGTCTCTGTTAAGAACAAGCGTTGGCCTGCTGTTCTCACACTGGTATCTCAGAAACTAATTTCTCTCACAGCTGAGGCTGGAAATGGTGTGTGGTACCTCTTAGTCAATGTTGATTTTTATTAGTAGTTAACAGTTAAATGCCCAATAAAATTTTAGATTTGTATATATAAATATATACTCTCTCCTGATTATTTCTGTTTACCCAAATTGCATTTGTGTCTAATGTTCCTGTATAGAGAAGGGTGTGTTTTCTGATAAGCCACCTGAATTTCACCCACAATATTTTTCAAACATTTTTCAAACCCATGTGTGTGCCTCAGGGCCCCATTGTGCATGCCAAAGGATAAGTTGGGAGGTGTAAGAGCATGGGCTGGTGTGTGTCCCCTGAGACTTGCATGTGTTTGGCAGGCTTAGGTTAGGAATTGGGTCAGCATAGATGGGAAAACTCTAAATCCTCAAGTTAACTGTACTGTTAATTGTATAATCCAATTTCTTGAACTTCCCTTTCTCTTTTAGGATGTTGGGATATGGTATATCTTCCACCGGGTTCCCACTGGACAGTCTGAGGGGCAATATCCAGAGGGACAGGCGGAACATACCCCCTTGGGAGTATTTTACAACAACAGAGTCCACTCCAATTTCAAGGCACGTGGATGATTTTTACCTCTTACCGCCAATATAAGAGTATGGTTTGGGTCTGTCTGTCTGTGTGCTCTGAAATCAGATGGTCGTGGGTATCTTACATTTTGATAATGGCCTTTTAACACTATTATCAAGAGAAAATAAAAATTTGGGGGTGATGCTCTTTCTAATGATTAAAGATGGAGCTGAGCAGAATGGGGCCTCCTGCTTCAGTTGGGTGCCTGTGTCAGAGGGGATGTGCCCAGGCTGTAGGTACACCTACTACTAAGTGAGATTCAAGGAATGACAAGCAGGACCCTGAGCACTGCTGTTGGCCACAGTGGTGCAAGGATATAGGAGGACAAGCAAAAGTTGTTTGTGCCAGGGCCTGCTCATCAGCTTTGAAAAGTGAGGTTAGTTCCAAGAAAAACACGTTCCTCCAAATATACTGTTGACATGAAAACATAACCTGTAAGCTATAAAAAGTATTTTTAACTTATTTCTCAGGATTCTAGATTGAAATCAGCATTGTTCTCTGTGCCTTGTATATTTTATATATTAGTCCATGACAGCTGCTGCTCTAGCCCAAAGTCTTTAACTCAGCTACAGCAGCTCATGTTCTCTTTTGACTGTCAGGGGACTCGTCGCTCTTTATTTAAAGCCTTACTTCTTAACAGCACTCTTTTTCCAAAAAGTTATCAAGAGCTTGGCAGAGTCCCTTATTGCTTTCTGGGAGGGAGAGAAAGTGGGAGTTCAGTGCCTTGCTTTGGGTCAGGAGGCAGCCCAAGATGCTGATGCATAACACATGGCAGGGCAGGCTCTGCCCTGACTTCAGTCTGCTCCAGCCTGGGCTCATGTCATGCTGAGCCACGGGACACCAAAAGGGAAAAGGGAAGAGAAAGCCCAGGCTGCAGACGCTTGCTCTGCCTGCACGCACTGGCTGCCCGTGTTCATTGATAAAAATCTGGGATCTCTGGTCTCTGTTTAAATAATTGGAGTCGTGTGCATTTTCAGGCTGGTTTGTTTATTGGAAAAGGAGTAAAGACAACGAGAGCCAGTGCTGAAGATCCCAGAGAGTATCTCACTGTTGATAATGCCAGGTAAGCACATGCTGTATGGCTAAGTATTTTGGATAGTTGTATTGCTTCTTGGCTTCTGCATTGTATTTAGCAGATCATTAATGCCTCATTATGGCTGGAGCATCTGAAAAAAACCCACAAGCTATCTCTGATGTGCAGAAGAAAATACATCATAGCTGTGCACTGAATTTTTTGTGTTATTGCTGATCAAAAGTGACACACGTGCACTTGGGGTTATGAGGACTAAGCAGTGAAGCCTGTGAAAGGGGAGCCAGATGCCCTTATTCAGTTAGTGGGTTTGAAAACTCCAGTATTTTTTATTAATTATTTAGAAGATCTTACATCTGAAAGATGATGTAAGAGTCTGCTGAGACTGGTCTAGGATTAATAAGGAAAATAAAGTAGCCCCAAAGTTTTCTGTCAGCTGCTTTAAAATCTCTGAGCTTCCTTTGGCAAACTGGAAGCAGATAAATCAAGGCCATTTTCCCATTTACTGCCACCCTATGGGTCTATGCAAGGAGAATGTGGCAGAAATCAGCTGCTGCTCCTGGTCAAGCCTTGCCTTTTTTCCATCTCCACCAGATCCTATCAATGCCACATATGATGCTCCCACAAGGATGAAGGGAAAGGGTAAATTTATGTCCCTTCATGAGTCTTTCCTGCCAGGGTCATCCCCTTGGGCACTGAGGAGGTACTTCCCTCAGTACATCAGCTGGAAGAAGTAGGCAAGAGTAGACTCAGAAAAAGTAATTTTTTTCCGAACATGGAACAAATCTACCATTAGCTGCCAATGAGGCAAGAAGCAGCCACACTATTAGTAACTGAGAAGCATCCAGTTTCCAGGGCAAATTCCTTTTTCATATCACAGCTTCTCTTTCAGTAGACAGAAGCATATAGAGTTCTGGTCTGTACATGCAAGGAAAGCAGCTCCAATTACTCCTTTATCTTTGCTGAATGAAATTCTTGAAAGCACCTAATTGATTTTCTAGCATCAGTCCAGGGATTCTCAATGGGCCTTGTAAGGACAATTACAAAAGGACCCAAGGGACATAGGAAAAATCTTTTCTACGCCTCTAAATTATACTGAATCAAATTAAGGAGTAGCAGTGGGCCCATTGAAGTCTAGTGAGAAGTCTCCTGTTGATTTTACAGGGGCCAGAATTTCATCATTATGAATGCTTATTGTTTTCTGCTTTGTGTCAAAGCACAGAGATGAAATCAGGCTAATAGACTGACTTTGATCCAGGGCATATCACCTCTTTAGGCCCATCACCGTGATATTTAGAAGCCAAGCGAGGTCTGCCAGGCACGACCTCCTCTGTCTGAGGTCGGTTCCTATGTGTCTTGTGCCCCATTAACTAAGCTCCTTGCTTCAGGTTTCGCCCACATCAAGATGCTGATCCTGAAAAGCCACGAGTTCCTGCTGTGATTGATGGTCTTATTGCTTTTAAAAATAATGACCATGGGGCTTGGGCCAGGGGTGGCGACATTATTTTCCGCAACTCAGGGTAGGTTACTGTAATTACGTGTTATATCATTCCCCTCATGGCAGACATAAATAGTTCTGTAGGCCAAATTCACTGCAGACATTCCTCTTCATTTACACCGTTGTGTTTCTTCTGTCTCAGGTTTTCAGACAATGGAATTGGACTCACTCTGGCAAGGTAATTTCTTAAAATCGACCTTCTTTCAGTTTTTTCCCCCAAGGTAAGAGGCTCAAGAATGGAACCTGAGACACTCCCCTGGTAATTCCTTTAAGACACGAGAAAACCTCATGTTTCCCTCCCAGACCACATCAAGCCTTTCCTGCACAGCCGTTAATACAAGGGGCAATTTAGCCTTTCATTCTCTTTGCCTCAGCATGTCTGGGGAATACATCATAATTGCTGAATATTTCCTTTTGGATGCTAGGTCCTGAACCAGTAGACTAAACATCTGGTTCTGCATTCAAAGAGACTTTTCTAGCCCGGTGGAGAAGCACTGCCCATAGCTCATGTGCTGCTGGGGCAGGGTGGCTGGGATGGTCTCATGTGGTTGCACAGCAGGTCTCCTGCCTGCTCTGCTGGTGTCTACCATGCTCCTGCTGCTCTCATCTCGACCCCTTTTGCAAAAGACCTGCAAAAACAAGCCATAGTCAAAGCCCACTGCAGGCAATGAGTGATACTTGGCTCTTGCTTCAAGGATGTAGCCAGAAATGTATAAAGGAACTCAGTATAGGGCAATAATTTATATTTTTTTATATATATATGGTAGAGCTGGTTTTACCCTGAGTTACCTGCATTAGTGGCACCTGAGCACTAGGCTACTTCAGTACTAACTTTCCGGTTTCTAAAGAGATTTTAGAGCAGGTGTTATATCAGTGCATGCACTTTTTTTCCCCCAAATTAAGAAAGAAATTTGAATGTGTTTGTGGTGTAATTAAGAGTGTTAATTAATCAGTGGCACTGTGCTGAAGTTACCTGATGTTTCTTTGTTTGTAGCGATGGAACTTTCCCGACAGATGAAGGCTCCAGCCTGGAGGTTACATGCTCCATTTTTGTTGGAGAAAGCAGCAACTTTGGCTCCCAGGGAGGCCAAAACAGCTACTGGGGAAAAGGGGCAAATGGAGAATACAGAACACTGCCCAGAAACAAGTGAGTTATTCTTCTCCCATTTCTTCTTGGTGTTAGCATAAGCTCAAAGAAAAGCCTCAGGAATGAATGTGACTACCAATGAGTAATTATACTGGGTGTTTAAGATATTGTACAGGCCAGAAATAATAAGCATCCAAATAAACTCAGTCTTCAGACCAACAGCTTGAGAGCATTATCAACTGAATGTGTCTGATTTAATTTTCTGCTTAATTTATTAGTCACTGGAGAATGGATTAGAGAATCTGAAAGATACCAAATGGCTTTTGTGCCATGTTTCAGTAGCACAGCGGCGAGCTGATGGAGCAGCTCCCATACACCATGCCACTGTCCCTCCTGCCGGTGTAGCTGGGCAAACACAGGCAGTTTGACAAAGGAGAAACCATTTTTCATTATTGCATCTTATTTCTCCTTCAGTAGCTGTATGCTATTTTCTACTTTGATAGCAGCACAGCCTCTTGCCTAGCAACCGTGGTGCCTACCCACATCCCCACAGCAAGCTGTGCTTCCCCGAGCTTAAATACTATCCTAATGTACGCTTTTGGTGATGCCCACCAATTATTAACCCCTCTATGAGGATTATAAAATTAAGGAATAAACAGTTCTCAGCAGGCTGGCCATGCACACAGCCCTGACTATACATGGCTCATCCATAAGCAACACAGGAATAGGATCTGTGTAGGACAGCAAGAATAATCAGAACTATCCTCAGTTATTATCGGTGCTGTTCTTTTAATTGCAATTGCAATTGCAAAAAAATTCCCTTTGCTGTTCAAACAAGGTCTAATCATGTGTGATATTGTTAAGCAACGTGCTCTTGGAAAGGGCTATGCCAAAATGCCTGATATCTGTCCTTTCATTAAGCCATAGTGCAAAATGGGATGTGGGGGTTGTACCAGATCCAACTACTGGGATAACAGCTCTGGAAATTGAAGAAGAAATATTTGGTCAAAAAACATTGTTTGTGCCCAGTGTTTCCAATTGGCAAAGTGTTTCTGGACCTCTGTAGCCAACCAGTAATTAAAAAACATCAGGACCTGAGGGAATCTGGGCCTCAGTGACTCCCAGGCTGGAGAGAGCCTGTGTGCCCATGTGGTATCAACTTTGTGGCTTTCGTGCCTGAATATCTCTTCCTGGACTCAGTAAGTTTTGACCTACTGTTCCATGCCACTACTAGCCAGCTTCATTACTGTCTGAGAAACTGATGCAAGCCATCTTTTAACCAAACACAACTGGGGCCAAGCAAACCTTGGTGCTATCCCAAAACAAACCATGGAAGGGGCGGGTACTTACATGTGACTCCAGTGGCATCTCCTTCAACTATGATGTCTTGATATGTCCACGGACTGATGCCACAGAAATTAGTTTTCTGTATGGAATGCTGTGTACTAGGTCCTAGGGATCTCGTGTGAAATGGCTTGTAGGGAGAGAAGAAACTCTGCTGCACCACTTGGAACTTGCTTCCTTGCTTCCAAGGAGACACTTGCCTTCAGGGAGTCTGACTCATATTTTATCACTCATGATGATGTTTTCCTGAGAAACACTTCTATCCTGAAACAGGAAACCTGATGGCAATGTTGCCACATAGCCCTTTGGGTCTTCCTTGTGCTTCTGGATCCCTAGGTAGATGGGGACAATTAGTTTTGAACTGCTTTACCCCAGCTTGCAAGCCTTAAGCTAGCCTACAAGTCTTTTTTTTTTTTTTTTTTTTTGAGATGCTGNTTTTTTTTTTTGACTCTTGAGCTTTATCCTGGAGAGGATGTTTAGCAGAGTTTAATCTTTCATTAACTGTGTGATGAGTGTCCAGATCCCAGTTTTGTGAAAGGAAAGGTGGTTTAGCTCCTTTTTAATATATTTCTGTGACTTCAGGAGAAGACTCAGAGCTTGTCCAAACTTTTAACGCAGGGCTATGTTTTTAAATCTCACAGGACATTCCCTATACGTGGATTCCAGATTTATGATGGGCCTGTCAGGATGGCAAAATGCACTTTCAAGAAGTTCACCCCGACTGTTGACAGATACTCAAGTGCCATTGGGTTCTTCATGAAAAACTCCTGGCAGATAAGCCCCCAGAATAACGTGTCGCAGATCCTGATGGAGAAAAGTGTGAGTAAGAAAAGCAGAAATGCATGCTGTTAGATGTGCATTCTTTTTGAGGCTTTTCAAAGAGGTGAAGAGCTTTATCCTAGAGCAGGAATTTCCAGGTAGTGATGTGTGTTACTTTGGTGCATACCATAGATCCATTTTGCCACACATTTTGTTTTGTTTTTTTTTTTAAATGAAGGTTATTTATAAGCCAATAAAGTGTTAAGGTGTCTTATGCCTGGGCAGACATCCATTAAAAATTTGCATTAGAGGAAGATTTCACCTGTTAAATGGAAAATCCAGGACATCATTCTTAGCTCCTGCAGCATTACCAGCTTTCATATGCTGATGACTTGGCCTCAGAGGTTGAGGGGAACACAAATGAGATGTCAGGAGGCAGAAAGCTGCAAAACAATTCTTACACAGAAATAAGCAAATGCACTTAGAAGCAAAGCCATGGCCCAGTTTCTGGTGTCAGCAGGGAAATTCCTGTTGAGTATAACAGGGACTTCCCTTGTGCAGTGACAGCAGAATGGGGCTCTGTATCTCTGCCATAGGATGCTGAGCAATGTCCTGGATTCCTGCAGGAATTGTGACCTGTGCTTGGCCTGTGAAATGATAGATTCCACCTGGCCCACTCCCAAGGATCATAACATCTCCCTAGCTTTTTTCAAACAAGGTCCATGTTTGTTAGGATGTCCATGAACTGGAGTAACTTTGGCTTGAGGTTTGGCTTTTTTCTTGAGGAAAATTTCCATTGCTCTGGGATTGACCAATATCACCCTCTCTGGCAAGCAGTTAGTTTGTCTGTCCCCTCTCTGGTACACTTTAGACCAACAACAGGAGGGTATTTAATGAAGAGATGGTGTTGATTGCAGTCACTTTGCTGCTCCTCTAAAGAAAGCTCCTGTGCATTTCAGTAAAGATATCTAAGTTATCTTAGTGCTTTAGGGAGCTGTGGACCAGGAATAAAGGCTAATTTGCTGTACCTTCTTGATGTCTTCTCTTGGGGAAATAGTTATAAGATGATCATGGGGAACATGAATGAGAAAATCAACATGGAACCAAGGAAGAGATCTTAGAGAAAAATGTATGAGGGAAAAAGTTCAATTGGTAGAGTGGAAATTTTCCTCCAGTAATGGGTGTAGGACTCTGTCCAACGGAATGGTTTCAGACAGATGATATCTGTGCACATTAGCAGAGGGGATGATTACCTCTTGAATGGCTGAAATTTAGCTCTTTAACACAGTTGCACCTTTTGAGGCCAATGAGCCTGGTAAATATCCCAGCATTTTTTGTCTGAGAGGCAGTTTAGTACTTTAAGGTCTGAGATTTTCAAGGTGAAAATGTCAGAAGGCTTACTAGATACTTCTGCAAAGCAAATTAAAATAGTATCCAGTCAGCCTATTAAAAAAAACCCTAATGACATTATCCCAATAATTGATTCTTGTAGGTACATTTCCAAGAAATACCCATTTCTGAAGCTGGTGTTTTGCCAACTTAAAAAATGTTTATGTTTGTAACCACCTGCGTCCTGGCACTTTTCACTTTGATTCTATTTTATCTGGAGTAAACCCAGATGCACTAAATCTGATTTCAGAGTTGAAAGACCATGGTTAGTTTATTGTTTTGTTGCTAATTGCTGTATGGGACAATATGTCTTTGACTAGTTAAGACAGAGCCTGTAAGCTGTTTTAATTAATTTTCCATTTCCAGTTTCATTTTATTGCTTTTTAAAGGGTAGCTAACTACTAATTCCCTAAAGAACAATCATTTTACAGTTGTTTTTTAAGAAGAAATTAAATGTTACTGTAAGTTGTATAGTGATGACAAAACTATTAATCATGCTGAAGGAATAATTGTATAATTAATCAGACTAATCAGCAGATTGGTCAGACATCAAAATTATAAAGCCAGTCAGGTCTTGTTTAATTCCAGCATTAACAATAAGAGTCAAGTAGACCTAAACATTATGCTCCATAAAAAGTATTCTAGTTGCCTTTCTGTTAATAAACATAAATCTCACATATTAAGATTCTATGCATTTATCAATAGCAGCATTACTGCTAGGCTTGTTTATTTGATTGTTTTAAAAAGGCTGCTCTTTAAAAGTTATTTCAAAGCAGTGGAAGCAGTAGTTGGTCTTAACCCAGCTGAAGGCATGACTGATGGTTGTGGGTCTCCTGTAGATCTGGTTACTGTCAGTCAGTAGGACTTGGAAACCTCAACGGAGATGGCCCCAGTCCAGAACAGAGCCATGCCCAAACAGGACACTTCTGCATCATTTCTTAAGAAGACCTGATATATCTCTTTTTAGTCATAAAATAGCAATCCATTCATCCCTCTGCCTTTTTGATGCACAGCTCCTGTAGGGTGAGGTGGGCAGCAGGAGATTGTACATGACCCATGAACCCAGCCACCTCCAGCACGTGCAGAATCTCCCAGATCACATCCATTGCTAATAGTCCCTCTGGCTATTTTTTTCCCTGTGGCCAGGAGTTTAGGCTGAATTCAGTCTGATTCTACTCCTAGCTGTGCCAACACTATGGCACCTCTGAAGTCACTCGTGCCAGAGAGATCTCAGCATTCTATGTGGGGTGGGGTTCTGTCCTCAGAAATGCTTAGAGGGGCCAGAACTGGCTCCTGGCTGTGGTCCAGCGACTTCCATGGGATTGCAGTCCTGGCTAGCTAAGAGATGGGCGCTTCCCGATGTTGTCTTTACTATGTTTAGCCTGTGTTGTCTTAGCACAGGGTTTCTGCGTCAAAGCACAAGTTTGCAACCAGTTCACGATGGGAAAAAGAAAAGCAGACACTGAGTTAAAGTGCAAGTCTGTTGCCCTCTGAAAAAGAGGGCAGAAAAAATATCCCAAACCCCAAAGAGACTCTTGACCAAAGAGAACTTGCAGGGTGGGGGCTTGCATCACTCCGTCGGAGTAAAAGCCATGCTAATGAGGCCAGAGTCTTTGGGTGGTAAAATACAGGAAGATTCACAATGATTGAAAGCAGTTTCCTTAACATGAGAGTGTTAACATGGGGTGGTTTTGGCAGCTTGTGCCCCTACTTGGATTTTAGAAAAATTTGCAATTTAGTATGATGTTTTCTCGTACATTATGGATTTTTAATATGGAAAGTGTTTTCCACTGCAGCCTTCAGGACTTGTCTGCAGCTGTGCTTGGTGTGCTGCCTTTGGGCAGGTTGGGTTGGCATGTTCCCAAAAGATTACATACTCATGTATCCAGCAGATCTCCCTGTCAGGCTTCAGACAGGTAATTCAAGTAACCTTTCTACCACATCACTCCCAGGTAGTCCATACCTAGTGAAAATTAGGTGTCTGAATAGTAGTGTGGTAGCTAGACATGACCTGTCTCTGCACCCTCTTCTAGCTCATTCCTAGCTCCACATGGACATACCTGACCAGCTGAGTCTTTTCTCTGTACATGTGTATTAAATTAGAAAAAAATAAATACCTGTTGCCATAGCTGTGACTGCAAACTCGGTGCACCCCTGTCCCTCAGTGTACAAAAGTAAGGTAACCTTGAGACTTAGAAAAGAAGTGACACTGCTCTTTAACATTTCCATTGCGTTTCTGACTTTCAGACTTTTTTAGAGGAGCATGTTAGAGATCAGATTAGCGTTAGCACCAAAACTGTCTGCTGCTGGATGGAAAGACTGAGAGTGTTTGTCAAATGGAAGCTGTACTGGCTGTGCCTTAGTTTGTTTTGAAGTGCAGCTGACTTTGTTCTCCTCCCCAGTGAAGTGCCTGTTTCCCTCTGCAGCTCCAGAAGCGCACCGTCACAAAGCATTTCTAATGGACCTTTGAGCAGCAGCACAGTGTTTACATTTAAAAAAATACCTTTTATGAATTAAAATGAAAGAAAAAAACCCCAGCTTTTGGGATCCTCCTGCTTTGCCAAATAGCCCTTTGGGCAAAAATTTGCTGTGGTGCAGTTAGAAAAGGTTTTAAAACATTCAAAAGTACACATTACATTTCCATGTGTTTGAGCATCCTTTAAACGAGACTGCTCCAGGTACTTGTTTATGAGACTCATACTTAGAAAAGAAGGTGGCAGAAAAATGGCTTTAGGCTCTAATTTAATTTTAAAGGAATAAAGACTTTCATTCTGCAAATAGTTCTTGCTGCAGTGGTCAGTCTTTTTAAGCCAATGGGACTTTCTACCTAACTCAGAATCACAATGACCCTCCTATTCTCCTAAGCTGTTCTGTTTATTATTGTTAAAATAAAGCTTTTAAAACTCTTAGTAAACTTGCAGCCTAATCCTGCTGACCCGAATTCTTACTCATGTGCACAGTCCAATTAAAATTAGTTGGGCTAAATGGAACAAATTACAGTCTTTTGAGTCGGCCTGATCCGGTCGCTATTTCTGCCGCCTGCTTTGGTACACATTGCTGCAGCATTCTTTCAGAGTGCTTGACCTGGAGTAATTATTTTCTTGATTACTTCAGAACTTAATCGTTGCTCACTGTAATAATTTTCTCTGCAGACATTCAAATATCCCGTGCCTTTTCGCTGAACAGCTGCAGTTTCCTCGTTTTGCTGGATTTTCATATCAGGACAGATTCTTTGGCTTAGCTGCTGACAAATCTTGAAAGCAGAGCTGTGCATAATGCGGATAATGCTGCTTCCTCCCATTTCTCTTTCCTATAAAAAATTCTTCAGGGGATGTATTAGAATGTGCACAAGAGCCAATTCTGAGAATTGCTGTCACTTTCATGAGTTTTATAAGGTTTTAGGGGAACAATTAGGAAAAAATGCCACTCACAGAACTCCCTAGAACAGCCATTGAAAATATAAGGGAAAATTCACCCAATACCTAGTAAATTTTGTTTCTTTGATCACAGCTGTGATCTTCCTCAGTACATTTCATAATCTCCCAGTACTTCCCTACCCTTTGAGTCATCCTCTTCCTTTTGCCACCGCAGGATTTATTGCTGTGTGATTTCAAGGAATATGCGGTCATGTGGGTGCATTTCAAAGAACTCAAAGTCTAATTTTTGTGACAATATCTGCTGGGATTAAGAAATGAGGGGGAAAACCAATACAGTTGGAAATTTTTCAAAATAGATAAGGCAAAATAAAACTCTGTATTCGGACAATAGAGCTTTCTAGTTCTAGCTGTATCACTGTTTTGGCTGCAAAAAACACTGTAAACCCAAATCCTTACTTAAGGCTAAGATGTAATTTTTCTTCTTATTTTCTCCTGCTAGGTTGGACTGAAAGTGTTCTTTGGGAGATCAGGCCAGTGGTTTGGAAACAATGATAATGATGGTGACAAAATGTCTGTCTTCCATGATCTGGATGGTTCGGTGACAGGCTACCTGGACACTTTCGTAGGCAGAGCAGACAACTACTTGCTGCGCCATCCCGGGTGTCTCACTGTCCCAAGCTGGAATGGGGTGATGTGCACTGGGAAATTCGCACAGGTAACGGGGCCACATTGCCGATCATGTTGGGTGGGTGTCCTCAGATACTCTGCTGAAGGGTGACGGAGTGAAACCTACTCAACACTCCGTAAGAGAAGAGTTGAATAACAAATTGGGCATAATTTTACTCCTCTCGCTGTTATCTGCCTAATTCCAATTCCATTGTGCTGTGGCCGGCAACCCATGGCTGTGAGGAGCCCTGTCTCTTCTTATCTCCCACAAAAAGATGCAAGTTGAAACTGAGTTGGGGAAAGTTTGGTGTTTTCTAGTTCTTGCTTCCGGGTGTTTGTCTACTTTGTCATGGGGCTCTGGTGGATAAATCTGGTGCATCAAATTTCAGTAATGGAGGATGTTACTTCTCTGATACATCCCACTGTGTTCAGGGTGGTGAAAACTCACCCATTTCTTATTTCCCATCCGAAAATCACTGACTGAGGGAGTGTCAGTCTAAGGTCAGGGTCGTCTTTAACCTTCATCACAGTTTTCTATATCACACTTGAGTTAGAGAACTTAGCTGAGATGTCAACACCTTAGTAGAAAGGGCTGCAAATATCAAGTAACTTTTCAGTAGGGAAAGAAAGAAGGAGGAGAATGGTACATGGAGGGAAATACGATCTCAAAATCAGATTGTGGTTCGTTCTGTGTTGCTCAAATTTAAACAAGACCTTTATGTGGGGATGGGGCATACTGTAAATACGTGACTCACCACAGCTTTCACAGTCACCTGTAAGAGGTTGCAGATGTCTCTCCTTGCTCCTCCACTTCTAAAGGATATTAACGTATTTACAAACAAGGTATCCAGGACTGTTTTAAAACTCCAGTTACTTGGACATCTTGCCAGGTCCCCTCTCTACTTGTGTTGCACAAGCCAAATATTAAGACTGTGTGTGGAGGGCACACAGAGCACCACATGGTTTGAGGTTTGGTTGGAGTGGGTACTGGGAGCCCTCACATAAGATGTGGCTTTTGGAGGAACCGTTATGTTCTCTTGACCCCAAGAACAGCCCTGCACTGTCAAATAAAGATCGTAGTGGGGTGCACTGCTGGATATGAAAGGCAAGAACGGAATATGAAGTGATCTTAGAATAAGATAAGAGTTCGTGAGATAGAGCAGCTGTTATTTATTTTCTTATTTATTTATTAAGAGTCCTCTGTGCACTTGGGAGCATGTTGCAGACTCTTGTCTCATTGGGAGTCAGTAGGCATTGCCCAGACATCAGCAGTTGTGCCACAGGAGGAAACTGCCTGAAGTCACTGAGGACTGGGCAGCATTAAAATTACCTTGAGAGGAGCAGGCTGTCAGCTTTCCCTTGTAACATGCAGTTTTGTGAGCCTGGGGATTAGTAAAGCTTGATTTCCTACAGTTGCTCCTCAAGATGGGTTTCAAACCTTGACTCGTGTATTTTCCACATTGGGATGTTTCTGAAGGTGCTTTCTCTGTGGTTCCTCTGATGTGTTAGTAAAGTGTGGGCTTGCACTTTGGGTAGTCAGACACAACACTCTGCTCCCCTTTTCTCCAAGGAACTTATGTAATAAGCATTTGCTTTAGTTGCTCAGCAGAGAGCAGGAGTTATTATTTCAGTGTCTAGACTTTGGACTTAAGTCCCCTGGTTTGCTCTTGACTCAGCAGAAACAGGATTGGGCCCCTGTGAAACATGCCCTTTGATTTGGGGTTTTGTGCTTGGCTTTTACATTTTGCTCTGTCTCTAGAGAAATGGTATTCTCTGCTCTGGCAACCTAAGAGTTAAATTCAGAACTGTAAACAAGCAGGCATTTATATTTTTATTTCTATTAATACCCTCCTGGTTAAGGCACTCTACATGGTGAGGCAGTTTTTCCACCATAGAAAATTTCCTTGGCTAGGTTTAGGCAAGCATAAACATTTGCTTCTCTGGGATCTGTTACTTACCAGCATTTTTCAACTAATCAGCATCCAGCAGGATGAGTAAAGCTCAAATTAAATGCTTCACTTTATGGGTTTTGGGTAGGGAAATATATATATATATATATTTATATTTATATGTGCAGGGTAGCAGAAATTGGTCACGTGCAGCAGTGTTTGATTTAATTTGGAGGGTATATATGTTGGAGTATTTCAGCTTAACCCTGGTTTTTGGCACTGATGATTTTTGTGTGTGTGTGTGTGTGCTAAATTCCGAGTGTCATATTTTAGATCAAAAGCCTAAAAGAGTGAATCCAATTATGGAGAAAGATGGTTTATTTGATCTTAGCAACTCTATTACAAAATATGTTTTTCTTTTCCTTTTCGTGCAGTTCTGGTAGACAAGAACTTTTATTCTTCCCCAGCACAAGCAGGTGAAAATGTCCGTTCAGTTCAAGGAAATAGTGACTCTCGTATTACTGCTGAACTGGGCCCAAGATTTTCAGCCTAGGGATGGGCTACTTGGCATGGAAAAGTGAGATCCAAGTCCTTCAGCTAATATTGCAGGCAAATCCTTTCTGAGCAAAGTGTCTAGAGTTCAGTTAATTCCTTTCTGCTTGGTTTCTTTCATTCACTTCTCATGCTCATCTTCTCCTGGATGTAATTTGCCCAGGAAGGAAATGCCTGGGGGAAACCTATTCCTCTGGCAGCAGATTCAGCTCCACAAAAGTCTGAGGACAGACTTTCCTGAGGGCGTTTTAATCTGGCAACTCAAGTTGATGTTCCTACTTTCCTACTTATTTTTCATGCTCCTTCCTCCTCACCATCTCCAAGAAGCATGGTGCCACCTTCCCCACATGGTATCCAAGACCTTCCTTCAGCAGGGAGCACCAAGGATTGCCTCATGCTTTGGCTCCAATGTTGCTTTTGACTATTGAAAAAAGGGTTCTGAGACCAGCTTAAAATGATGAAATTTACACACGAAAGAACGATCAGGTCTTTTTGTCGTCCCCTTTCAATCCTGGACCTGTAGGGTTGCTGTTGTCCAAACAAGTCAAACCCAACCTCCTGTGCTTTTTAATGAAAACCGAAACTCTCATGTTGTAATGTAAATAAAGTGAGGCTTTGAGGAAGAAGAACAAATAGAGGGAGACTCACAGGGAAGTCATAGGATTTGGCAGCACCACATCTTCTGGCAACCTCTGTGAGTCACTTTAACTCATCAGCAGTGTGCTGAGGTCCTCAATGTCCCATCAATCTGACTTTCAGCTGTTGCAAAAGCCAGTAATGAAAGAAAAATGTAGGGAGAGGCTCATATCATAGGTCTCTCCATGTAGGTGGGTGAGATTTCCAATGGCACTGAACTGGAGACTCCTCAGCACCTGCATAACCTGTTAAAATGTAAATGAGATTCCTCAACCATTTCTGATTTTTATACAAATTGTAAGACAAGTGCCTTGGCTCCCACTGGGCAGTTGAAGCTGTGCACTTACTGCTTCCTTGCAGACTTCACAGCAACTCATCAGGAGAGGCTGGGAAACTTCTCTTTGTTGGTATTAGTCTTCATTAAAGAAGCAGAGTTTTTGGCAGTAAGTGCTATTTTCTTTTATAAGCTTAAAAAGGTGTTAGACAGACATAAGTGACTGCCACATGGCTAAATTAGCGTCACTTTTGAATCAACGAAAAATGGATGCCTTGCTCTTATAAAATACTTTAGGAAATGCTGTTGATTTTGCTCCAGTTCACCCAGTCATTACCTTACTGCAGGCAGCTGAAGGAGAAAATTATTCCACTTCTGGTAACTCTGTTCTTGCAGTGAATGTGTGCAATTGCACTGATCCTGCATGTTCAAGCAATACACCTTCCGCTGGCACTGTGTATTCTGTGCCTGTGTAGCAGTGCAGTAGGGAGTGAATGGAGCTTTTCTAACCACAGGCAAAATGGTGACATCCCAGGGCACCTGCAACGCTTGCAGGTTGTCACCTTGCAGACACTGGGAGGGAGGAAGAACCTGCAACACAGTTTTCAGCTAATGGGACCTGTATTTTGACAAAGAGATCCTATTTTCATGTCTGTTGTACTCCAGTGGAAAATCAAGGTAGTTTTGCTGATGTCAGTGACATCCTACCATGTCTTAGAAAAAGAATTTTTTTTTTTTTCTGAAAGAATTTTGAAGTCTTCACTTGGAAATTTCAGAGAGAAAATTTATTGCCCTGGGAAATGAACCTTTTTTTCAACAGTTAAACAACCAAAAGGGAGAAGGTATGTTTTGAGCTTCTCATTTTTAAGGTATTTTGCCACAGTTTAGCAACTGACAGCACATGAGGAAAAAAGCAACGTTAAAAACACTCGAAAGCAAGCAAGCATTTTCTCAGAAACCAAGATTTTCTGCTCCAATGCTTTGCATGTTGCTTATCTTCATACTTGCTATCCAGTTGAATAGCAGGTCCCCCATGAATTGTAAAAGAACTTATCTTCTCAGTTTCACAATCTACTTGGGAAAATTGCCATGTAAGCACAGGGAAATCTGACACATCTTTTTAGCATGAAGTGTTAGCAGCTAAAATGACAACTATGTCCATTAAACCATCCAGGCAAGTACAAGGCTCGTGTTTTATAATGTTTTAACTAGCTCTTCTTCTCCTACTACATTAAGCTGTCACCATTTCTATATTTTAAAGTATCTTTATGACCCACTTTCTTCTCTTAAATATTTCAATAGAGCTAACCAAAAATTATGGAGGTGTTTCTAAGGAAGATAGATCTCTCACTCTAGAAAAAAAATGCCTTGTTCCCTCCTTTTCACTCCTATTCACAAGTGTTTCACCCCTACAAAAGCAGATACAAGGAATAAAAGTGATTCAGTTTTCCAAGTTCAGTTCAGGTGAATAAACCTGTCTTGGAGCAGAGGCTGAGGACAAAAGAGACCACATTGTGACGTCCCAAGAAACATGGTGCTGGGACAGTGGCTGTTTCACCTACCTGGAGCTGGTGGAGCTCAAAGGGTTCTTTTTCCTTCACTCATCTCATCAGGAATTAAATGCAGCATTTTGGTGAATGAGTCTTGTGGGATTGGATTGCCCTCTTGTCTCCTGTTCCCTCAAATGAGGGGGGACGGCTCAAATGAGGGGTGCTGCTTTCTGTGCAGCTTGGTGTGTTCAAGAAGGATGAAAGCATCAGGATTGTCATTCCAGAGCTGAGCCCAGTTGCTGCAGGAAACATCTCGGGCAGTCCCTGCTCCCAGTCAAGAGTCCTGTTGACTTAGTGATGCTCTGCTTGGGCAAAAAACTCTGTGTAGGATCTAGATTGCTTGATCAGGGCATTTACCTACTGTAACCTCCTTTAGTGATAAGCATTTTGCAAGATCTACTAGATCTGCTACACTAAACTACTTTCTTTCCTTGGGACTGAAAATCACATCCTTGGTGTCTTGCAATTCTGGAAGGCAATCACTTAGTGGCCACAGCTGGTTGTTGTAGGAGACAAAGTCCATTTATGAATATTTCTATCAACATAGAAGTGTCATTTTTCTTTGTTCTAGTAATTTCATTCTCAAGATAGCTGTATCCATTATTCCTTGACATCAGACCTGTGCCTTGGTCCCTGGGCACTTGGGGGGGAAATGTTACTAACAAATCTCTGCCAGGCTTTCCCCCTGATCTTACTGAAGCAAACTGCAAACTTTTCCAGCGCTTTCTTAACTCGTTAACAATCACTGTAGTGAGCAGCTTAGGCCGTGCATAGTCTTCTCTCTCTTTTATTCCTTTTCCACAAATACCTTAATGTATATAGTAATCTTTTGTTCTTGGGAGTCTGCAATTTAGGAACTTTTGGGACTGATTGAATGCGTTTCCTTCCTTTTTTTTTTTTTTTGGTTTATTTTATCATGAGTGCATTTAATTTTGTAGCAAGGGTGCAGCAGCCACTTTAGTAGTCTATGTTTGCTGGAGACATATATTAGAAGGAAATATTGTCAGTTTACAGTGACAGGACAGAAGTTTTTGCTTCTTATCCAGAAAGACACAGGCGGTGCATTATTTTGCGGTACCAGAGTTCATTCCAACTATTCTTTGATAGAAAATGCTGTTTTGATTGAGAACAATTAATACATTGATGGGATTTCAGGTCCGTAGGGACCTCACTGATCACCTGCTCCGGTGTCGGGACTTCTCCATTCGGTTGGGAAAAATGAGATTGAAATGTGGCTTATTGCTTTGCATGTTCCTGACCTTCCAATCATGGTTTGAATGCAAAAGGAAAATAGGTTTGCCTCTTCAATTTCATAAATGAAAAAGGTCTTTTTTTTCAGATGGTAAAAATATTTTTTTTCTTCCTTGAACTATCAGGATTGAGCAAATGGGCTGCTGCTCAGAGACGGTTTGGGGTGAATTACTTGATCAATAGTTTCAACCATCAGGAAAAATTGCTGTTTGATGCAATTCTGGGATCCACTTTAATCTTCAAGGATCTGCAGATACCACTTGGATAGGTTCTCATCATTAAAGTGCAATGGTGTGAAAGGAGGAACAGGCTGAATATCCAACACACATTTACAATCAGCTTTGGATTGCTTCTTTGACACAAGATCCAGCATGAGGCTGCTGAATTCAGGGGTGAGGTGAGGGCAAGGCAGAGATGGCCTGTCTTTTGGAAAACGTGAGGAGCTCAAACTCAACACCAAGAGCAGGCACAAGCATAGAATTCCTCTGAGCATGAAACTGGAAATGGGAGCTGAACAGGCTAGAAACCCCAACTAAAATTAGCCCATATATAATCCAGTGAGAATCTGTTTTTGCAGAGTTTTCAATCTGCGTAGACAAGAGGAAGAGAAGTAGATACAGAGATGTGAGAGGCCAAGGTCTCACAGAAGGCCGATATCCTGATGGAGTCTCATCCTCTCTGCTAGTCTTGGCTGTGCTTGTATCCTTGCCTACAGTCTTAAAATCTGTTAAGAGATTACTGCCTCTATTTAGATCTACCTTGAAGACAGAAATAGAGCTTATAAGTAATTTTGCTGGTTGGATGTGCATGTAGAAGCTGAATTTTCTGAGCAAACATGGGCCTTTACATTGGGCCTTTTAAATTCTTGATGCAAAGAGTGCTATTGTAAACTGTAGGAAAGTGAAAGAGGCAGGATTATAGGTGTCCTCAGTGCATTTGAAACCTTTCAGGGAATATGACAAGCTGTCTCCTATGACTCTGCATGCTGAGACAGATTTGTATAACTAGCTGTGCATCCTCCTTTTGCAATGGAATTTCACATGGGGCAAAGCAGGTGAATGTCATGTGTTCAACCTTAAAACTACTGATTGCCACATGACTTGGCCTTCATCTGAGTGATGGCAGGGCAGAAAAAGCATACAAGAGGAGTGAACGTTGTAGAGTTGAACTACAGGCCAAGGGAATCTGTTGTTCCCTGCACAGAAGAGCTCTCTGTTGAAACCTGTGGAACGTGGTGTGTAGTCTGTAAGGTTATATAGCCAGGCCATCAAGTTTTAGCCCCCAAAATTTCAGCATAGTCTGCTACTTGAGAGCAAAGATGTGGATTCCATTAGATAACTGGACCGAATCCAGAGCCCGTTGAAATAACTTAAGAGTTTTCTGTATTTTCAATAGAATAAGCCTGTTTTTAAAGTGCAGTTATTTGAATTCATAAAAGAGTTCCTTTGCCATATTTCCTTGATTACCCTTATCCCTTAAGATTTTGAATACTAAACATTTTTATGGTGCTGTACAATTCATACCTCACTTCACGGTGTCCCCACGAATGGCTGCAGATGCTATTTCTGTTTTACCTTTTTATTTGAACTGGAAATGTTTCAGTGACTTTCCAAATGTTCTGAGCTCTTCATTGGCAGAAACCATTTACAGGCAACTATGATCAAACACACATGTTATGGCTGAGCCTGGCTGGTTTAATGGATATGTTTGTCATTTTCCTTTCACCCTCAGCTTTATATTCAGGCCAGGCGCCCTGAGAATCTGACCTTATCCATTGCCAGAGCTGCATACCATTCCCATCCCTTGCGGTTGCAAGGAGTGAACAGAGGAGCACCATATCAGCAGTACCAGCCCGTCGTCATGCTCGAGGAGGCTTATATCATCCAGTGGGATGGCAGAGCACCTGAGGATATTATCCTCTACCCCATCAACTTCAACAGGTACTTCCCTATGTTGTTAGAAAACGTTCTTTTTCCCGAAGATCTGGAGGTGTTTCCCAGGTTATTCACAAGTGACCTTTCAAATGTCTCGGCAATTTCTGAGAGTGCAGAAGCAAGGTGTCTATGACTGGCCCTTACTAATGCAACAACATGCCTCTGCTTTCACTTTATTCCAGTGTTTTTGATGTGCAGAAACATTTCTCTTTCCAGAAAGTTTTGAAAAAGAATCCGAATAAGTCCTGGCCTGCTGTCCCTGAATTCCCTCCAGAAGAGCTCTGGCTCCTGTTCCTTTGTTTGTACTGGTTGCTGGACACATAATTTATCTCCTATATATATAAAGTGCAGAAATACATCAGAATGTGCACAGAGCTTTGCATCTTCTGTAATCCAAAAAGCACTGCAGTCACTTTCCTTTTACATAACTTTTTAAAATGTTAGGGCTCAATACAGCAAAATGATAAGTTGTGCGCTGTTTATTTTCCATGTTTTCTTCTAGCTTTATAAAAAAAGTGTAGTATATCCATTTTAGATACTACATTCTTCCCCTTGCAATCTGTTTCATTTTACATAAGTTCATTTTTAGGTTTTAGCATTGTTTTTTCTTGTTTCAGTGAAACTATTTCTGCTTTGTGCTGGTACAGCTGTTAGGAGAGAGTCCCACAGGCCAGCCAGTTTAGCAGTGACAGACATGGCCATGGTTTGCACAGATATGCTGCCAGAGACGAGCACCACAAAGAAAATCTGGCCATTGCCTTGGCCACTCCAGCTCATGTGACTCCTCAGTTATTGAAAACAATGCAATGCAGCAGAAAGACAGAGTTATGCAAATAAAATCTTCTATGATTTTGTGCAACCCAGCCTCACACAGGCTCAGATTTGCAAATCAGGTTTTAGATAGTTGAGATGAATGAAGTCAGAGACCCTGAGGATGCAAAGCAGCACGTACTGCTGGGAAATCTCCCAGGTTCCCAAGTCCAGCCAGTGTTATGCACTAAAGACCACATCCCCTGCTCATCCAGCGAAGTGTCACTGCTGTGGTGTTAGTTTAGGATAGTTTTGGCAAAAGCCTGAACTCTTTTTGGTTCCCCAGAACAACTTTGGAGTTGAAGAAATTTGGGGAAAAATACTGTCCTTAGTTCCCATTATGAAGCCCCACGGGAATGGAGCCACAAAGGGCAGTAGTTCATCTTCAGAGATGCCCATTATAGCAAGCGATATACCTAGTCCTCTAATTTAAAGATGGAGTAGCTGTAGGGCCATGACTAAGTCACTGGAGGATCAATGTTTTGACACTCCGGTCACAGAGTAATTACTAGAATTAAATCACTGTTTTCCGTATTAATATATCTTTGTGCAATTTAAGGAAGAAGAAAACCCATTAGTCACTCAGAGACAAGCTGAGCTTTCCAATGATTATCTGTCTTAAAATGATTAGCTATTTCCTTGTAATTGAAGCGCTAAATCTTCTGCCGGGTAACTGGTGGCTACTCCATCACTCTGCCGATTAATACTTGCCAAAGCTTTGGCCCACAGTCTTCAAGCACATATTCAAATTTGAAGGCAGCACTGGGTCTTTGGTAAAGCTCAGTTTGATGTTTGGCTCTTGTTCAAGCAGCAACTTAATTTACATTTTACTATTGAAAACCACAACATGGTTGTGGTTCTTTGTCTTGTGTGAAACCAGTAATTTGAATAGGGCAAAGGTTTGTAGCTTTTTCTGATCCAGAAATGTTTGGCAAGGTGTGTGTTTGTGTTTTGAGGAACTATAAACAAGAAATATACTATAATGAAGGAAACTCACAATTCTACTTTCGATCATCGTGCTAACAAATAATTGGGAATGAAAAGTGTGGCTGCTCTGTGTACACCTCAAGTATGCTGGATCCTAACTAATGTGAGACTTAAGGCTGAGGCAATGGCAATAGTGTAATGTCCAGACTATGTGCAAAAATGTGAAAAAATGAGATTCCTGTAGAAAGGTAAGGGAATTGAGGTGGAAAGAAAGAGGATTTAGGAGTTTGAAGGAAAATAAGCGCCTGCCTAAGCAGTTCCATGTATGACCTTTAGTAAATTGTATTCCAGTCACTTTTGGAATGCAAGAAATATCTGATTTTGGAGTCCAGCGTAATCACAGTTAGAAAATCAGGGAAGACTCTTACCTGTCTCAAGCGGCTTTATGTTTTGTTTGTTCTGTTTTAATCCAAAGTACTGAATTATCTGCCAAAAAACAAGCTCCTAACATAGCAACATCTGTGCAGAATATGTGCTTCAAGCCAAAAAATGTTTGATGAATAGAAATGTTCTAGGTTTAATCATTTCAGGCATAACCTGGGTGAACAATGAGACTATTTTTAGTCTCGATATGGTGAAATGATGGATGGATATATCCGGGATGCTGCCGCTGCCGCCAGACAGCCCTCACGCTTCTGGAGCGATTTGCTCTGTGCTGGCTAAAGGAAGGTCAGAGGGGAAATAAGGAATTTGACAGGGAGATGTGTACCAGGATTTGGATTTCTGTGGAGGTCAGGCACAGCACTGATGTTGAATACTTGCAAGATTAACGCTTTCTCTGCCTCTGAAGCACTTGCAGAAGGACCCAATAGATGTCATGCCAGTTCAGACGTCTATTAAAAGACTGGAACGTCCGGATTCCTGGGGTGGGCAGGAGCTGATTGGGATGAATTCCCATGACTCAGCTGAAGTTGGCAGCGCTGCTTTCTGTGAGCTTGTCCAGGGAGTTCAGAGGCACCACTCGGGTGAGCTTTATCCGATGGAGGAGGAGGACACCAGTCACAGCACAGTCACTGAGATCTTTGTCTTTCTATGGTGGACACCTGGAGGGTTGCTGCAATTCTTGTGTCCTTTCTGCACTGATTCAAACTGTTTAGATTAGATTAACTCTGCAGTTTCTTCATTTCCGACAAAATATGAAACTAAACCAAACAGAATTGCTGTGTCTCCATATGCAAATTTCCGTGTGCTGCAAGTGAGCTCTTTAAAGCATGCCAGCTTCCCTTCCAGCGCAAGGTCTACTTGTTTGCATTTGGCACTGACTGATGGGCAAATGTAAAGCCCTGGCAGAGACCCGTGGTGGTGTTTTCAGGCTGCTGAGGAACGTAGCTGTCTCGGCAGAAATGCCCTTCAAGCTGTAGGTAGGGTTGTCTGCCTAATGGCTGGGAGGTTCCCTGTGAGGAGGAGAAGGTGGATGAGTATTGATGCTTTTGGAAAGAGGTAGTGCAGGAGAAGTAACTTGTGAATGTTTTGGCAAGCGAACAGAAGGAGAGAGCTGCCTGGAATTTTGATGACTGGGAATAAAATGTGCTCCAGAACCAGCCTGGATCTGCTGAGGATGGCTCTCATCAGGCATAAAGGGTGTGTGAAACCTTCATGAATGGGGACCTCAGAGCCTGTCTCCATGGGATTCATCTCTCTGTGGGGGTGGTTTTTGTCCCCCTCAGAGATGTTTGTATTTTTTGTTGTTGTTGTTGCTTTTTTTTCCTGCTTCATGGAAGTATGAGAGTAATCTGTAAGATTTCTTAAGGACTTCCTTCAGTATTACTCTCCTGAAGCAGGCTGGCCCGCAGAGAGCATCAAGCTGGTTAGGAGAGTGGGGAGAGGCTGGTAAACCAGGAGGAGAGGATGGAAAACATCATTTGGTTGCAAGTGCATACCTCCTTTCGGGTGCTGGAAAAAGGTACAAAGATTAGCACTTCATACAGTAAGCAGAGTCAGAAATGAAGCCCTTCAATTTAATGACCTAGGCTTTGTGCCTGTGCAAATTTTCTAATCGTAGAAGCAGGGAAGGCAAATACTATTATCAAAGACACAGTGCTGTTCAGTAAATCAACCAGGCTTCCTTGTGCTATCAGCAAATCTAAAGATAAGAATTAAATCTCCTCAAAGCACATATCTGAAGTATAGTGTAATAAGTTGTGTTGTTCGAGCAGCCTGAAAAGCAGTGGCAGTTAGATGAAACATTCCTTGTTTTTAATGAGCACAGGCAAATCTTTGTACTTGGTCTGTTAAGGCTCAGAGGGAAGGGTTTTCCCTTATTAGGGCTCTCTGCTGTGGTTCAACAGAGAATTCAGGTGAACAGCTAAATTCAATGTGAACAGCTAATAGTACACAGAGAGTAGTTTTTGTAGGTAGATTGCCACAGTCCTGCACACAGGGGCTTTCCTTTGTGCTGCTTCTCTCCTGGCAGATGCTGGCTCCAAGGACAGTGCAGGGCAGCCTCCCCCAGGCTCTTTTCATCGGCACCCTCTTGCTTCACCTGGAGGGATACAGTGAGACTCATAATATTGATGTGCTTTGGTGCCTTATTGCATGAATGGGACCCTTATGAGAGCCTTTAAAAAGAAAATAAATTGACTGGGCAGGGCCAAATTGCATGTCAACAGCAAGCAAAAGGGCAGATGTCCATGTGTGTGCCTGGAAATGTGTCCAGCCTTTCCTTTCCTTTTTAGTTTGTGCAGGGATGGGCACAGGTGTGCTGCTCAACTCCTCTGTGTACCAGGCTGGAGTTCTGTGCTAGGGCTTGTTGTCATATTCTTCAGTGAATAATCTAAATTACCTAGAAATTCAAGAGTCTGGAATAAGTTTGGGTCTAATCTTTTCATTAAAAGTAGTGGAGTCTTTAGACAGTGGGTGATGTGAAGCTTCCAGGATGCTGCAACCCATCCAAAGGTGGAGATTTCAGTGCAAGCAAACTTCTGCCACCCATGTCTGCACTGAGACTCTGGGGGACTTGTTATATTCGTATTTGTCAGGGTTGTGTAGGTAGGTGTTTTTCCTACGGCTTCTTATTCAATGCCAGTCTGATTCATATTTTCAGCTACTTGTCATTTTTGTGATTAAATTCCTTAGCGGTGAGAAGGTCTGGAGGAAAGCAAAGATAATGAGACAAGGCTAGAATGTGCTTGTTGCGGACTTGCCTGGTTTATAGATATTTCCTAAGTTGTTTCTTCTTAAGATTAGTTTTAAATGAGTTTTTCCTCTTGCTTCCCAAATTGATAAATGCATAGGAAGGCAAAATTAGTGTTTCAAAGCAGAGCTAACAGTTTAAGTCTGTGACTGCTTTCTTGTTCGTGTACAAACATGAGTTCTGATCTCCCCCAGATCTGGCTGTAATACAAGTAACACCAGTACTATTTCCAGTGATAATAAGTAAGGTGCTACTTGGGTTTCATAGCCTGCCCCTTCTGATAACATCTGTAACTCAGAGTTAATCATCCACACTACTCAGAAGTCAGCAGATACATTCCCTTCTGTCTATTTAAATCTCTTAAATTACCCAAAGGTCAACCCATGGATGAAAGCCACAAGATCACAAGATTATTATTATTATTTTTTTAAACTGGAAAGAAGTTAAAACGTTTGCCAAACGAACAGGTTGCAGATTGCACCATTTTAGTACAGCTGGGCCAAAGCGGGTGCTGACATAGCCGTGTTTGAGCCATCCTTAAGCTCCGTCTTTGCCTCCCCACATTCATCCCTTGCTGGTGTCTGTCCTCCATGGCCTGTGCTTTCAGCTGGCCCTGTGGATTACCGAGGTGACTCTGAGGAGAGACATCCTTCCTCAGCTGATCTTTTTTACAGCATGAATTGGAGCAAACTGAGCATCCAACAGTCCCCAGATGGCCGTGGCAAACCAAGCTGTGCTGGTCACTTTGAAGCCTGGCATATGAAAACTGAAGGTTTTTACTTGCTTTCAGCCTTCTCCTGGCCCATGGGGTGGGGCTTGGAGCTCCTCAGGGCCACCAGTCTCTCCTGACCTGATATGCACCCAAGGTATATCAGCAGAAAAACGCGAAATACACACAGTCAGAGTATTTAGGAACACATTAAAAAAAGATACAAATTGAACTGGGATGTGATTCCCCCATGAAAGCATGTGGGGTGGGAAAAAAAAGATGATAAGATGTACTGTATTTAAATGCAGGAAGTTCTTTATTTTTGCTTGAATCCAATTGTCTGTGAGCCAAAAGCTGTCTGAGTCAGACCCAGGTTTCATGAGTATCAGCAGAAGTGTACCTCAGGGCAGGATCCCTTGTATAATTTGTTGAGCTTTGCAAAAGCAAAAATCACTCTTTTTGCCTAAGGAGGCACATGGGTAAAACAAAAAATTTTAATTTATCTGAAGAGATGACCTATTCTTTTGAATTTTTAATGACATTTCCTAAATGGCAACGTTTAGGAAAGGCATTTAAATCCCAATACACACAACTCCAGTTAGCTAAACACATACCTAACTTGTTACTATCCCCGCAGCAAGCTGTCTTCCAGAAAAGTCAATCCTTAATAACGAGGTCTTGAAAAAAAATTGCTGGATGTTTGCCCGGTAGCTGTGTGTGTCATCGTGGGGGGTTTGGATGGACTTGAGTTGAAGGCAGAAAATTAAAAAGAAGTCTAGAAAAAGAGGAGAGAGTGACAGCTGAAGGGAGCCAGTGGGAAACGTGGGTTCAAGAGGAAGAGCTTGAACTGAAAGAAAGTGGTGAAGACGTAGCCAGGTTCCTTGTAGCTCTTTCTCCACTCTTCCCAGCACCTGTGTGGTGCGTGGGTATTCCTCGCTCCATTTTCCCCACCCATGATGCTGGTTGGAGAGGAAGTGGTTTCTGCTGAAAGCAGATTTTATACCAAATGAGATTCAGCCTGGTGCCAGGCAGGTGGTTGTGAGGTGTGGAGACAGATGTTTTTGGAGATAAAAAAAAGCTGTATCCTGAGTTAGAGCAAGGAGCATTGACTTCCTGTGATGCGTTCTGGGGATGGAGGCTGATATGTTCTTGGGAGGCTGAATGGTGGCTTTGCATTTTTTATCTTTTGAAGTTCAAAATTCAGTCTTTGAGGGACAAACTTAACAAAGCAGCACATGGGGATTTCAGCTTAGTTCCTAGATTATGAACAGGAAAGTTTCAAATTCCCAGTTTTCTCACTCCTTTTGAAAGTTCAGCTCACGTAGACGTTGACCAAAATGTCAGAGGGGTTGTTTTCAAATAGGAGTAATAACACTTGAGGGAAACTGACTCACTGGATGAAAGTCTCTTGTTTTTTTGAGCTCAAGGAAAAAATAAGTAATTTTTAGTTGTACTCTGTGGCATTCCCTCATTAACTTATCCCAGATTTTCATCAGTGAGATCAGGATTTGGCCTGTGCACTTCCATGGTTGTCAGCTGCGTGACACACCATGTCAATAAACGTGGTGGAGATGTTTTCGATAGTGATATTCATCAGCTTAGAAGTTCCCTTAGCTAAGATGCAGCCAGGATTGGTGTCCAGCATAATCAGCAACCCCAGTTGTAGATCATACCCACTTGCCCAGGACTGATACTCCATCCGATGCAGCCAAGGGTCATGTTCACAATATTGAATGAGTGTAATTTGTCCTCTCCCAGGCGGTGAGAGTCCCAGACATGCACTCTTTCTAAGCTTACTCTGGCCAAATCTCATCTCCAAGTTACATGACTCACTTAACATCCCACCACTCACAAAAGTCTCCCCTCCTTTGCCTGCTTGATCACATTTCCCTGAGTGGCTTTGCCTTCGGGAGTCTGGGCTTGAGCTGGGGGGGATTTTTCTGAGGGTTGTAAATGAGGTATGTATGTGTCTACGTGCAGATCTGTATCTACCACATGTCTAAGAACAGGAAACCTCTTGCCTGCTATTTTTTTGCCTTTCCATCACCCTTTTTTGCTTTTGCTTATCCCAGGAAGCCTGCTCATTGCCAAAACATAAGACTAGTTTTTTAACACTTTGCCTTATGTTTTTGCTTCACCTGAAAGAATCAGAACTGCAAATGCCAATATCCTGATGAAAAAAGAAAGTTTCTTGGGTCTGTTTCACCCAGTCATTTCCAAAAGGAAATAAATGGACTAAATGCATTCATAAAAATACATGAAACGCACTGTGGGGGTTGTTGAATGACAGTAACAGAGCAGCAGAAGTGTCAGGTTTTATACATGTTGGTGTCAGCAGACTTTCAAAAATATTCCAAGTGGTGTTTGAAATTACTAGGACCCACTAAACACTGACTTTTTGCCTGTGCATATTTAGCTTTTCTCCTTCCAACACCAATTTTTCTTTTGCATAAACACGTAGGAAATGTTGGCCTGATTGAAAAAGAGAAAGAAGAATGTTCCTTACATCTAAAATGAATGTAACTTTATCACTAGAAAAGGTTGTGAACACAGTTACTTATTTTTGGGATGAAAATATCTTAAATAGCTCCTGTTCATTTCCTACCCATGTTAATATGGCTTTCCCTTAAACTGACAGATAATTCCATAGTCAGGTTTTCCACCTGAGAATATTTTTATTTGTTTATTTTTTTCCTAAGAACGAAGGTTTGTCTGGTTTTTTTTTAATGAAATAGTCCTACATTGGACAGCATTTTGTGTATCGATAGTCTGACTTCTGACAACTTTATGGTTGGACTCGATGATCCCAAGGGTCTCTTCGAACCAAAATGATTTTATGATCCTATGATTCTATCCCTTGTGTTTTTCACCCCTTTTGTGCTGGTCTTTAAATGTAAGAGCATCTGACAGATGTTCCCACAGCATTCAGGCAGGGCTCTGAATTTACTCTGAATGTGTAATTTGGGATCTACTATGAATTCAGTGTTTTCTCTTCTTGCTAGTGCTCATGTGTCCCCACAAGCCTCCAGGGCATCTGCAAAGATCCCAGCCAGCACGCTGGTACTGAGATCAGCCAGAAAAAGGACTTATTTTTCTTATTCTGTCTGCAAATATTCACCCCAGACTAGCAGCTGGTAAATAAGACAGAATGGAGAGGTTTAGAAAGAGAAATAAAACAGGAGCCACAGTTTATTGGCCACCTTGAAGAAGACTAAGCCTTCCTGCACTTGAGACACAGCCAGGAGGTCCTTGGTTGCCAGCACAGTGGCTGAGGAAGGCACATGCATGTCTGTTTTACTTTGAACACCCTGTCCAAGCCGTCCCATGTCTTTACTGCTTGTTGCCTGCAGTTGCATTTCTCCTTCAGTTTTGGCAGGGGCTGGAGAACAGCCATGTGCCCCCAGCCACAGGCAGAGCCCTGGGGACTGTCCCACTGTGGCGCTACTCCTTCTTGCTTTGCTTTCCCTGGAGATGGTGGAGCCAAGTTCAGCCACTCAGCCAGGTATTTGGGAGGGTTTATGGCAGATCTTGTGCAAGCTGAAGAAACAGAAGTGAATTAAAGAACTAAATAGGAAGCTGTTAAAATACCACTAAATTAAAGGGAAAATAACCACCTTATTCTTTTGTATATTTACATAAAGGAGAGCTAATGACTTCCCTTCAAACATCTCCTCCCAGGCTCTTTGTTGTTGGAATGCACTTATTTCCATCTCTTTCTCTGGGAACTCCAACGTAGGTGCTTTTCATTTGATCTTTTCAGTCTTGATATAGTTTATTGCAGCGTCTCACTCCGCCTGCTCACGTGCACACTACGCTCCAGCAATCATATTCCCAAGTGCTCCAGTGACTCGAGATGGTCCCAGCTGTGGGGTTTTTCACACTTTTTAAATTTTTTCCTTTCACCCTCTAACCTTTTTTTCGAGTGCCTTCCTTTTCCCCAGAGGGGTGGCAGTCAGTGTAGCACGGCACCAAAGCTGGTTCCCAGCATCTGAGGGAGATGACAAGCCCTATTTGTGATGGCGTCTTCAGGGGATGAAATGCGCTAAAGCAATGCAAATCACCCTTATGAAACAGCCAAATGTCTTGGGACTCTGTCCTAAAAATATTCCACAAACACGACTCTGGTGCATTTCTTTCATTTCCTCTAGTTGGAGGCCAAATAATCTGAAAATATATCCGTTTTCTAGCTGTCCTGTGTTATGACACAGCTGGAGTTGGTTAAAATCTAGAGGGCAGTATCTGGCTTAAGCTGATGGGTCTTTGTGCAGCTTTAATTTATTATTCTAGAACAGCCTGTCCCCTCTTCCATCCTGTAGATAGTTTAGTTTTGTTTTGTTTTAATGAGAAAACCAGAAAACGACTGAAATAGCTTTGCTTTTGTGCTCTCCATGTGTAATGCAAAGTAGAGGTCTAGGCATGCAGATTCCCAGATTTCTCCAAAATCGAAGCGGTTTCCCTCCCTTTATCGCTCTGCAGGCAGGGATGGGTGGTGGGTCATTTCAAGGGAGTCTTTGGAGAAACTTTGTAGAGCCCAGAAAGACACCTGAAAAGGTGGCATTTGTCTTCCTCTAGGCCAAATTTGTGTTCTGACATTTTTAACCAGGAAACCAGGTAAATAAAAGAAAATAATTTAAAGTCTGGATGGTTTTGGTAATATAAGGAAAGCTAACCATGGTATTGGTTCAGGCTCTTTGGTGTGGTCGACTGAGCCACTTCAGAGGGTAGAAAGAAAAAAAATAATTAAGCTAATTGTCTTGGTCTTCAGTTTTTCTTTTCAAGTGTAAACTTCTTGTGGCTTTCTGCATTGTACAGCACAAGTGCATCCTGCAGATGAGAAAGGGTGCCAGATTTTTTGGAAGATCCTTCCCATCGGGTATCTGAAGTGCACTGTAGCTGCATCTTTTGCCTCCGAGTTGTGTAACAAAGGTTTCCAGTTTGGAGCCACTTTTTCTCTCAATGAGGATGGTGATGTAAATCATGGGATAAAGGAAAGCTATGGGGGCACTTTTTTGTAAATGTGCATGCTGACTTTGAGATACACAAGGGTTAAAAGATGATTTAACTTTACCCTTAGTTTATTCTAAACTGCCATTGAAGAAAGAGCACAGGGGAGGGAGATTTTAATGGAAACCATAATAATAAACTTTGCTGTAAAGTGGAGGAAGCAGGTCTCTTTAGACTGTGGCTCTGGTTCAAGTCAGAGATTACTTTCTAATTCCTGAATCTGTGCCCCTGGTGAAACGTCTGCTGGATGCCGGTTCCCTCTCCCGCAGCAGCTCCGGATGAACTAAAGCAAGCCCCGGCTGCCTCAGGAGATGCGAGTGGGTATGTGACTGGTTGTACTGCAGCCATTTGGGGCAAGGAAGGGAAAATCTCTGGTTTTAAGCCACCCTGGCACCTGACTCAAAGTCCTCTGAGGTCAGCCGGGGTCCCTGGATCAGGCCTTCGTAATAAGCAGCCGTTGTTTCCAGACAAAGCAAAAAAAATCTGATTTTCTTTGGCTTTGAGGATTTGCTGTGTTTTTTTAAAGGAGGAGGGAAGCTCAAAGGACATTTCTTTGTTTTCCCCGGAAGACTGTACTCTTGGCTGCGGATCATCTCTCCAGTTCTCAAGCACTTAAGTGCATTTTCTCTCTTTCCCCCTGCCTCCCCTTCTTGCCGACAGAGGAGACTGGCTGCGTGTTGCCCTCTGCTATCCCAGGGAAGCCGTTTTCCAGGTGGTGGCAGATATCTACCAGCGACGGACAGGGACGGTGCACAGCGTAAAGCACTACCTCGCCGCCCCTTCCCGGGCCAGCGCTCTCAACGGGACTGGCCAACGGCTCTTCTACTTCGACAGAGCATCGGGGTGAGCCCTCCATCGTCCCCGAGGGTCCCTCAGGGAACAGGCTGCAAACACTCAGGGTCTTTCTCTTGTCAGCCCCAGTACCTCCTCCTTTCCCTTTGTCAGAGTTAAAATTTGGGCCCATCCATATTGCACGGTCTTTGCACTGATTTCAGGTCAAAACGGATTTACAGGCTGGAGTATCTGAGTTGAGCCTGTTACTGTATCACTGAGCAGTGATTTGCATTGCTCTTAAGAAAATGCCTGATTTCTTGCTTGGACTTAGCACCTTTGAGGCATCCCCGCTGCTCAGATTGCTGCAGGTGTGGGTACAGTGTAAGTGTTTGTTAGAATCTGTTTCACCCCAAAGGGCCATGAAAAGGAGCCGTCTCAGGACTGCTGCAGCTCCAGCACTGAGACAGTTTGGGAAGTTTCAACTTCCTCTTATTCCCATGAAGACAAATTTCTAAGATCATCACACACTAAAAATCAGTTTCTGTAAAAAAAGGAAGGCACGGTAATACATTGCTCATCTTGAACTCATGAAGAGAGTCCTAGAGATCTTGCAGTACCTTTATAAGACTCTGGAACACCTTTGGCTAAAAAAACATATTACGAAACCGTGTTTCTCAGTCAGCTAAAATTGGGAGGAAAAAAAGTGTTTTGTGGTCTAACCATGGGTCCCATGACACTTCACCTGACTAAGTAGCTGCTTCAGGAATCAATCCACAAGTGCCAGATTTGAAAATAAGATGAGATATATTTATTCATTCAACCATAACACATGAGCAATCAAATCCCGGAATGCTTTCCCTGGTAACCAGGCTCCTCGCTGATGGCCAGGCCTCTCTCATCATAGGAANTGTAAATAGGTTGTTTACTACTAAATAGTGGGGAAAATGGTTACACATGTGGGTGTGTGAGGGAAGAGCCATTAGCTGCCAGCAGCCATCTGGAGCTGGTACATGAGGATTGATGGGTCTAACCCGACTTTGTTCTGGCAGTATCAGCCTTTTGGTTCTCTATTGAATTCAGCAGTGATTTTTTTTTTAGCCTTTCAGAGTATAGAAATTAGGGGATTGGCTTTTTTCTTTTCCTGTGGTTGTTTTTTAGACTTTATTTCACAATGAGTGGGATGTTTCCCCTTCTTTTTTTAACCCCAAGTGCTGGATTCTTGGAAAGGAACCAAGCTTACTCATTCTTTCTTCCAGTCAAATAGAAACAAATATTTAGTTTTAAAAGAAATAGAATGAAAAATCCCTTTAAACCTCATGTATCTTTTTGATCCTGAAGCTGAACTGAGCTGTTTATGAAATTTCCTCGGCCTGAATTTCAGAACGGACACGATTGAAAACATACTCAGAACAGCTAGTAAGAAAAATTTAAAAAAAGCTCCAAAGGATGGAAGATCTGGCTGCCTTTGAGTGTTTGTTGTGCACGCCTGGGGCTGAGCTCTACCTGCGGGCCAGGAGCAAGCCACGCAGAGAGCCAAAAGGGGGATGCTGATATTTCCACGCAAGACTGTCTCCTTCTGCACAGCAGCCCGGGCATCACCCCTGCTCCTTCTCTGGTGGGATGCCACCATGGCTTGGGCAAGGTGGGGTGCCTGGGGCTGGAGGGGGTGTCTGCCCCACACCATGCTTGGCTGGCTCAGGCGTATGCGCTGCAAGAGGAGAGGGGAGCTCGACCTGCAACCTTGCAGGACCCATTTTGCAATGTATGTGCCATATTGCATTGGTCTAAGACAGAACTGGTTTGTGATGTTGGGCACTGGGAGGGATCATGCAATTTAGCAAGTGCAGACCTTGCCTCTAGGCATGCAGTGGCTCTGATCCCTCTCTTTGCTCTCATTTGTAGGTACCTCTTCGTTCACCTGCAAGCCCACAAAGCTCGGAAAGGACACAGTTACTGCTCTCAGCAAGGCTGCGAACGTATTAAAATCACGGCGCATATGTACCCAGGGGACTCCTGGAGCTGTGACCCGAACCCCTTCCCACAGAGGCCACCATCTGCCCACCGTCTCGTGTCCCAGCACCCGGCTGGGCCGTGCCTGGTGTGTGGGGCCCCACAGGTACCCCCAGCATGGAACAGCATCTCAGGTTCTGTGGTGGCCATGCAGCCACGGGAGGTCAATTCATTTCCACAGTATACAAGGACAAGCCATAGGGAATTCCCACTCAGGAACCAGCCCAGCATCATGTAACCTGTGTAAGGGGGGAAGGGTTTTGCCCTCAATTTCTGCACTTTTTTGTGCTATGCTTCAAAGATAGCCTCAAAGAATTTGCTCGCTTGTAGGCATATGAATGTGCACTTCCCCCCCTCCAATTTCTTTATTTTAAACAAGAAAGACAAAGGATCCTTGAGATGGCTCAGATCAGAATGGCTTTGAATCCCAAGGTACGATGCTGCTGCTGAATTTCACTCTGGGAAGTAATTCTGGTGAATAGGAATAACTGGGAGATTAAACCCAGGTTTTCTTTTCATTTACTGTAAATTCATACACTTAAAATCCTCTAGAATTGTTTCAGGCTCACACAAATCTGCACTTGAGTTTATAGCTAGGCAAAAATATGTGAAATTTAGATTTAAGTTTTAAACTGACTTAGTGGCAGAGAGACCATTGTACATCCCTTCCAACCAGCGCTGCCACGATCCTTTGATTAGTGGTGCCTTAATAATAAGCACTTACTTGTGAAATAGGATTGCAGTTTGAAAAAAGATTTCTTCAAGTTTTGCCATCATATATATGAGCACTGGTGTCACTTTGCTGTTGAAAACCAGTTTTTAAGTTTCTGTCTCTGGTGTAATTGCAGGTCGCTATTACTAGCACACCCTCAGTCAAGTATATAAGGATCCAGATCCAGTCTCTCAGGAGGGCAGACATACAAAACCACTTGACATCTGCATTCATTAAGGTACGTTGTGTTTTACCCCATTTGAGATGATGATTAAACAGGGGACACTTTATCTCCAAGGAAAGTTACTGCAAAATCATGCTGAGCCTTGGCAGAAGGAAATGGGAAGTTCCCCTGGAAGAGGCAAGTGCATTGTTCTCCCTTACAATTAACTTCATTAAAGTCACTGGGAGTTTGTATTCTATTCAGATGAGGATTTGAGCCCTTAGAGGAAAAAAAAAGGCTTTTTATCACCTCAGAAGAAGAATTAACACCATTTCTCTAGTGTAGAGGAAAGGGTGGGGAAAGCACAGCAGAAGTCATTGTTTACAAAGGATGTGGGAAAAAAAACAAGTTTGTTTTTCTGATTTTCTCTGCTGGCATTGCAGTAAAAGATAAAAATAACTCTACTTCACTACTAAAGGGGTTTGGTGCTGTCAGATTGTCCCTGCACATGCCTTATATGTCTGTCTAGACGGTGAAGGGTGACTGAAATCATGCTTGCAAGGACACTGTTAGGCTTATATGCCCGCGTGCTACTGAATTATAATTAACGCTAACAAATGCCAAGCAAATCTGGTACAGCATCCCTAAGGAGTCTGAGCAGCCAAGAACTCTTGCCATGTGCACTGGCTGCATCATCAAAAATTTATCCAAAGCCATTAGCAAGCAGGTGTTACTGGAGGCAGCATCCTCACCTTCAGAGTGCAGAGACCTGTGTGTGTGCAACGCTTGTGGGGCTGGCGTAGGATCCTCAGAGCTTCTTTGCCTTTTCTAAAGCTTTAATGCAATGTATTGTTTCTCAAAGGGAGTTTTATTTCTGACAAGTACTCCTAGCTGAAGTTGAAGGCTGGGCAAGGCAAATGATAAAGATTAGCATCTAAAGGAGGAATTTTACCCTACATCTTAAAAGCTGAGGAAAATCTGGAAACGAAGTGAAGGAGCCTCCACTCTCTAAAACCCATGTTTTGTTCTTGTTTTGCTAAATGAAGTGCAAAAGTCAGAGATGTTTGAAATTAATAATCCAAGGACTGAGTGCCCTGCTACATCTCCTGTAGCAGTGGGGGCTGTATGAGTCCATGTCCCAGGCTTAGGAGAGTGAGATGGCCAGGAGCAGGCAAAAGATCCAGTCTGTCTTTGTTCCTCCTCATTCCTCCCTGCCTACCCATGGTGGGGACATTCATGTTTCCCTTACCCTTGACCCCCTATTGCATTCAGCACTCTCTGACATCTTGCAGAAACCACTTTTTAACACTTGGCTTCCCCATTTCAGTCTGGGCCTATATTCCCTGGAGGCACACGTGTGTCTCAAACTGATGGGATGTATCTGAGCTCCCTGCTGCCTGCAGGGTGTGGACAACCATGTGGATTACAATGGCGCGTTGTGTATCCCCGGGCTCAGCTTTCTGCCTGCCTGACCTTGGTATGCTGTTGCTCTCCTTGGCAGACATTGTGTCCCAGGCTGGGAGGACACATCCCCCAGGATGCTGGGAACATGCATCAGTGCTGGGTACCTCAGAGACCCTTTGCCTTACTCCAAGCAAAGTTGGTGGAGCATCCTGAGAAGTGTAACCTGGGGAAGGAGCCCCTGCTGTAGGAAGGAGAGAGGAGTAGAGAGAAGTAAGAGCCATTTGGGCTACAACTTCTTTGAGGCACTGGGACAGCCCTACCTAGAAGGAATATTTTGTTTCTGATATTTACATTTCCAGGGAAAACAAAAAAAAAAGTCCATGTGTTGCCTCTGTTCCTCCTTGTGCTGTCTCAGCACCTCATCCTTGCTCCGTGGTCAAATCTGCTTTGCCAAGTGACAGTAATTTCCCTCACATGGAAAGAAACTGCTTTATGACTGATCTAAGCATTTTACTCCCAGGATTCTTGGCTTCCCAAGTGTATCTTCCTAGCACACAAAAGATGCCCATGATCCCGTTTCTCTTGGGTTTGTACCCCATTGAGAACCTAGGGTTTTACTTCCTCCTGACACTGACCATCTACCAGGGATGTCGCTTTGTCTGTACTAATTATACAGGGTGTATCCCCTTGATATTTTCCTTGCTTGTAACTCCCTTATATGGAGAAGCAGGACGAGACTCTGCAACTCCCCAGCCTGCCTCCATAAAACCTACCTCTGTGTTTTGTTGCAGATAAATGACACAGTTTTCCTGTTCAAGAGCCGTGGGATATTCTTCGTGGTGCTAGATGCATGTTCAGGAGCAGTTGTGAGTAGGCAGCACTTTGACACAGTTGCTGGTGAAAACACTGCCAGTGCAATAACTGATTTTGTTCAAACATTTATAAAAGAGAGGTAAGTAAACTGCTGAAAGCCCAGTTCATGTAGCAACCCATGGCTGATAGACAAAGAAAGGGAAAAATTACCTACTTTCATAACCAAACCTACGCTCTGAAGAAATCTGGCACAGATTACATATGTACAAATCGCAAATATCTCCCAGATAATAAGAGAAGCAATTTGTCTCTCCCAGGATTGTCCAGATTAGAGCAGACAGAAACAGGGTTTCTAGGGTTTCTGGAAAAATGGTGATTCCTTCTAAATTAACCATTGATTTTCCAGCATAGAGTAGATAAGGTTCTGGCAATGACATTTGCAGTCCAGTGCACCCATCCCAGTGTCCAGCATTTTCTTGGCAGCTGATGATTCAGTTTTCCATTTCTGAAACGAGCTGGTTTCTGTTTACTCTTACTGATTGTTTTTGTCTCTTATGGCAGATGAAAATCATAGGTGTGCCAGATTTTCCAATAAGACTTTTCTTGGGCGAGCCGATGAATAGACCTGCCTGCCTGTGGGCTCTGTACCTTGCATGTGTCCTGGCACTGGTCTGGATCATCTCTGTTTGTGTCTGTCCCACATTCCTTGTGGTTTTATGTGTCGCCACACAAACATGGAACAACAGAGATTTATAGATAAATTCTTGGCTGCTGGTAGAAGCAGGTCAAATAACCAGAAAACAGACTTTCTGAGCAGTTCATGACCAAAGATTTGAACACTCTTGTGCTATTATGTCTGTATTTATTATGCACATGAGTATGTTCATGTAGGAAGTGCAGGAAGTGACATATACCCATACGATGCCTGTATTTTTGGTTTGGTTTTATGGTAGGATGTGTTTTTTGCAAGTCTAGGCATTCAGCTAAATGCACCCAATTGTGCAACATGTAATTCAGTGCAGATAGAATTCACTGGGGCCTCAGGACTGCACAGCAACTGAATTTCTTCTGCAACTGAGTGTCCCTCTCCCATAAGAGATTCACTTGCAAGTAGTCATTCATACTTGTTTTGATTCCATATGGAGCACAGGTTTAATTTAGGAACACTTAAGCAGAGGCTTAAACTTAGGAAAGCTTATGTGCAATTGAAATCAAAGGGTTTTAAGCATGTTCTTAAAGTTAAGAAAGCTCTTAAGTACTTTTCTGAATCGGAGCTTAAATGTCTTGCAGATTCTTAATTAATAATTTGCAACCATGCAGTAACTACTGTCCTTGTTTTCAGATCACTTGTTCTCGTCTGCTCTAGAGATATTGCAGAGGTGATGGGGAGCTCTGAAGTGTCTGGTTTTACCAGGTTAGGTTCAGCAAAGCCTATTGTCTTCCATAAGGAAGGTAAATGTATTTATCCTGTTCCTTTTACTTAAGAGTTACTGGTGTGTTTCTCTAGCAAAAATGTATCCTTGTATTGTGCTTATCAACATTTTCTGCCGCAATATGCCAGTGTAACCTAGTAAAAACCTGTCAAATTCTAAAGAATTATTCAAAAGGATAATCTGATAAAGAGTCCATCTCTAAAATTAAACTGATTTGCAAGGAAAAAAAAAATAAACTGAAAGATTGAAGAAAAAGAAGTGAAACGGGAGCTATTTATTTACTTTTTTTAATTGAAGGAGGTTGAAATCACCAGTTTCGGAAAGTTCTTATTACAGCTTTACCTTGGATTGTTGCAAGAAATCCATTGGTATCATTAGTCCAGGAAATCCACACTGGGTTTCCTACAGGAAACTAGGGGCTACTGGTTCCAGGTTTGGATGAATAATTTGGGTGATAAGGAAATCAGGAAAACAACTGGCCAGCTTGCAACCTCTCAAGCAGACATCAGATGGAGAACTGGCTGTAGTTCCAGTTTCATTTTTTTCCTGGGGGCTTGGGGATATTTTTTCCCTGCTGTTTTACCGAAATTCATAGTAGTTTCTTGTTCAACTTTCAAAGCTCATTGCAATGACTGTTCCAGGGGAGGACAGCATAGTTTTTACAGCAGAGGCAGTGAAATCACTTCAGTGTCTGTTTGATTCCAGAGAAGCTGTTTTTTCCTTTCATCCTTTTAAAAGCAAAAATTTGAGGTTTTCTTTTTTTTTTTTATGTCCTGAACTTCATTGCTTCATTCTTTCATCCAAGCCTTGAATAATTTTGAAAGGAATTTTTTGATTAAAAAAGCAATCACTTTTTGTTTGTTTTGTCAAACTTTGTTCCCTGAACCACCTGTGCCCTTCACTTCGGTGCAGCACTTCCAAGTCATTTTGGGAGCTTGGTTCAGCCTCCAGCCCCAACTTCTCCCAGGGCGTAGAAAGCAGCAAATCCTGGGAACATCTCCTTGCCCTGTCACCTCAGTGGGATGCTGGTGTCCAGCAGCAGGACTAAGCTGCTGTTGGCTGATCACGGGCCACCCCTGTTTTGCTCTGCGAGGGTGTTCACCCACGTGTCTGCCCTGATTTCCAGCTGGGGTAATTATGTTCTGCTTCATGAGCTTTCTCCTACTGATCCAGGTACGCGCACTATTTGACTTCACAGCTCCAAAAGGGATCACACACGGGACTGCTCCACGCTGCCTTTCAGGGCAGGCTGGAGTGTTTCTCCCAAGTGTGTACTGCTTCTGCCAGGGATAAAGCAAAGAACCCCCAAAACCCTGATCCCCTTTGACCCCAGACAGATGAGGGTTTAGAGTCTTGGTGCCTGGTTTTGCAAAACCATATTTAAATTAGAAGTGTTTACAGGAATAGTCTTGATCCAACCAGCTGTGAATAGCCTTGGGAGTCTTTGCAATGAAAAGCATAATACAAACACAAGACATTATTATTAAATTGGAAGAATACATAATACCTTTGTACTTTGTGACAGCAGAGGACCAGAGCAGAGTTGACATGGGGAATAGTTTAGGCATAACAGGAAGAAACTGATGTAAACTAATAAAAGAAGGATTGAAAGTGCCTAACTATTTTCATGTAGTCAAATATGAAAAAGTACCAGTCGTACTTAAAAACAAAGAGTAAAACAATATTCCTGCTAACTGACATCTGGGAACGTAGTTTAGCTTATTGAAATACTTGCAGATCTGTGATGTGGTGAGGTTACACTGAGACTCATTCCCTCTTTCATCACCCTTTTTCTCTCCTATGTATTCTGTTATTTTAATCCAAAGAAAAATAAAAGGGCTAAGAAGTTTCTGTGATGTGTGGAGGGGGTCTGTGCTGTGCTGCTAGTAAGTGCATCAACCTACCCAGAGGGTCATTCTTGTTGTGTCTGTTTTTCAGGGAGTTTTGCTATGCTTGGCTATAGAGGACAAGCCAAACCCTCCTGGATTAAAGTCCTTAATCATGCTGGTTATCAGAAAGCTGCCTCTCTACAGCATTATGTTCCCTTGAAGCTGAAAGAATATCAATGTCCAACTAATGCTGATGAGTCACTAAAAGTCGCTTTTTCTCACAACCACTCGAAGCACATCTCTGCAGAGCCTGGGGTGCCCCAGGATTAGCATCCCTGGGGTAACACCAACCAGTCAAAGCCTGCCACTGTCACCAAAACCTGCTCTTGTTTCTACGGGATTGTATCAAACCGATGGTGTTCACTTGGATATTTTATAACTAATAAATATATTCCCATTTTACCCACTGTGGTAGAGCTTTATTTTTCAAGCAGCGCCTCACAGGACAGGATAGGAAAAGACTGTGGGCTGCTCTTCCCATGGAGAAGTGTTTCAAAATATCCATGATTTGGTATCAAAAGGTAAGTTTCAAAGGCAAAGACCTACTCTCTGGTACCTCAGGAACTGGAAATGACATTTGGCGTGGAAACTTTGACAACATCTAGGGAAACAGATGAACTTCAGCAGAGGTAGGAACTCTCCCTTCAATGCTGTTGTCTTTCCATTCACGTCTGCTTTTAAAAAACCTAAGTCTCTATCTGCTGTGGCATCTCGCAGTGGGTAAACCCAGTAACACCTGCTTGCTAGGCATGCCATGGTCTTCCAATAATACCTTGTAATCAAACTGAATATACACATGGCAACAAGGAGTTATAAATGTGTTTCTCTTCTTTAGCTAATGACTGGTGAGATGATGTTTGTCCAACTGATGTGAACATTTAATTAAAGACCAACAGGAATTAAATCCAGGGATAAAGTATGTGCTGCTTAGGGTAAAGTCTTGCGTTCCTTTCAGACAATGCTGATATTGACTTTCTGCTCCCGTTGAGGACTGAAATACTGCCAGTATTAGTGGCTAATTCCCTTTGATGTTTTTGTTTATGCTGCTGCTTTTTGAAGTAAAGACAGAAATAGAGCTTTGTATGCAAACTGAGAAAAAAATGATGACCTCACTGACTACAGTTTAAGTACAAAGTTGCCCCAAAATGCTGACAGACTAATTTTGTTTTGAACATGATGTTACTTGGTGACAGCAAGGAAGGGAAGGGTGATTTCATGCTACCCATGTCTTTATCACACAGGCTAATCAAGCAGGTAGGTGAAGGCTTTGTTACTAATGTCCTGTTATTTCTTTGAAGTTCTCAGAAATGGCCAAACAAGTTGCTACAGGGAAAGGTTAGTGTTTTGTTGGCCAGACTTTGGCTCCCTGGTGAGCTAGTCGCTCTGGCATCCGTGCACCAGCCAGCTGATGTTGTGCCTCTAAGTGGGGCCTGAACTCTTTGGCTGGGACATTTGCCTCCAACAGATACCACTTCGACATAGAGTGAAAGGACATCTGAAATGTTTACAGGCAATGGAGGAGACTGTGGCTCCGTCCCCACACCCGGTAGGAGAGGTGCGAGTTGGGTTTGGCCAGGGGAGAGGTTCTGGCTTGCTAGAAAGTGTGAAGAAATCACCAATGCTGCTTAGCAAAGGTAAGCTAAAGAGAGATGCACAGGACATCGTGGGCCTGAACTGGCCCCTGTGGAGAGCAATGAAGACTGATGTCCTTGGTGGAGATGAGCAGTGGCATGAGAGCCTGGGCAGCTGGGACTGACCCTCTGAGGAGATCCCTGAAGTCTTTTTGAACTACTGTTAGTAACTAATTGTTATGATTTCTGAGGCTGTGCAGGGCAAGAAAGGCAAGATGTTTTTGGCTCGTGAGCATTAAGCCCAACATTGGAACAAGCACTTACAGAGCAAGCTTTTAGCTTCTTGGAGATTTATTTGATAATCTGTGACAAGTCCAGACCCTGGATCCCAATAAAACTTTGCAGAGCTCTAACCCCAGGCTGAGACTAAACAACTGGCAAAGGAAGAGCCTGGCGAAGGAAGGAGAGGAATGTGCCTAAACCTCTGAAAAATCTCTATTTCTCCTCCTGCCCCAGAAGGAGAGCAAATGGCAAACGTCCTGGAGAGGAAGGATGAAGCTGTGGCAAGCCAGATGCAAACAGTAAAGCACCACAAAAGCAAAAAGAAAAATATTTACATCCTGATGCAGCTATTTGGGTAGTTAAAAGCAACAGTTTGAAGAGGATTCAGGATGCTCTGATCCTCTTCAGCCACTGCACACGCTTTCCTTACCTTGGGAGGGGAAAAAAAGGCTTCAAAACCAGGGACGCTCTGCAGAGGGTACAGCTCCTCCACAGACCCTTGGAGACATTCAAGATGATGTTTTCAAAAGCTACCACTACCGTGGCGTGCACCACAGGTCTGTGTGTGTGAAGCTGTGGGGGTAAGTGTCGCGTGGGCATTCTGTTTGTGGGAAGCTGTCATATTCTGCCCCCAGGGATTTCCTGAGAGGGAGGATCTCTACCTGCCTGGTGGAGGTCACATGAACTGTGAGCTTCTACGTGGACTTGCAATTCATCCAGGCATGTTCTGTACATCTAGTGCATTCAGGATATACGGCTGTCCTGGTTAATCCCCAGAGCATTTCTGCAGTGGGAACACAGTAGTTCTGGCACTCCCTGGAAGCATTAGCTTGGCTATGCACCGAGCTGCTGTCAGCAGGCACAGCAAAACCAGTGCACCCTCAGCCTCTGAAAAGGGTGTTCAGCTTCCCACCACTTTGATGCTTTGAAAACTTCATGTGGTGGATGAGGGTTTTATGCAGTGAAATGCAGAGCGGTTCAAAAGAATGTGAAACTGGGACTCAGGCAGCCTCGGATGGGTGGAGTGATGTGCAAATGATCTTGTTTTAGCTGAGCCAAAAATTGCTTCCTTTCCTTTTAAAGGTCTGTAAGCCTCTACAAAAACAACAAAAAAATTAAATCTGAGGAAAAAAGGATAGCTTGAAAATAACTCCTTTTTTTCCTTTTATTTTTGTCTCAAAATACTTTGCTAATTTTGCAACAGCTTTGCAAACACTTTAGTTTCATTTAATTTATTAATTGTAAAATTTCCTCTAACTCCTGCTCCTTGCTCAGAATCTGTTTTTATAACCATCGGGGATCAGAGAATTTGCAGTGGTGGTTATACACAGAATACCTGAGCAGGACCTTCTTCTTTGTAGGGAAAGAGATTACATAAATTTGTAAGAAATGAAGGTTTATTGTGTAAAAAGTGAGAGTGCTGCTTTTGACTCCAGTACTAATTTCATTGAGAAGTAAAGTCTGTCCCTGAGATTTACCCTCCTCTACCTGCCAGTAAAAAGAGCAGCTGATGGCTGGGTGGCAAGCCCAAGCCCAAGCTGAAGAGCAGGGGCAGCTATGCTCCTGTCACGTGCTGGGACTAGGAAAGCATTTTCATTAACCATCCCTAGAAATGCCTTTGTTTATTTGTAAGGCCATCTGAAGGCTTTAGCTGTCCTCATGTCTGGGTGCATGAAGACTCCCTCTGCACAGGAATGTCACTGCAGCAAGAGCTGGCATGTCCTCGGGTCAGAGAGATAAATGTGCTCCTGAAATCCATCTTCCCAGCCAGGACTAAAATGTGAAATTCCCCAAGTGGGGCGAGAGGACAGCCAGTGCCATGCAATGTCAGCAAGAATGCAGCAGAGGCGGTAATTAAACAACTCCTCCCTCTCTCAGGGATCAGCTTCCAAATCGATGTTGGCTTCCGTGCATATGAATGAAGGGACATGCAGCAAGGCTTCAGACCAAGCCGTCACACCAGTTAAACCTCAGCTTCATCTGTGGCAGTGGAAGGGTCCGGGTTTGGGTACCTGCAACATGAGGGTGCACCATGGCCCTGGCGTGGACCCAGTGGGGTCTCCTGGACCATCTCACCTTGCAAAGGGGGTCCCTGGGGAATTCAGATTTTACTCACAGGTTCTCTCAAGTGCAAATGAGTGTCTGCTGAGAGTTCACTCTCCACCAGTCTAAAAGACATTTTTTCCGTGTGAGCTTTTCCTGCTCTTCTCTGGGGATGGCTCTGGATCCTCACTTTGCCCCCATGCAGTTCTGTGGTCTCTATTGCTGGGCAGTAGCAGCAGGAGTAGCTGTCAGGTTTCTTGTTCCTTTTGACATCTTTTTCAAGGGAGACCAGGCACCTGCTGCTTTTCTCCCATCTTTGTCATGTTTATAACGGATGGTCAATGCTTCTGTTATGCCTTGCTGGATGTAACAGAAAGGAGCCTCATCTTTATCAGATGCTGAAGATACATCCTCCAAAGTGTATGAAAATGGTCATCAAAAGCATTTCAAGATACCAACTATCATGAGTGAATTGTTTTTAAGTTTTGGTGCTTGGCTTGGGTGGTTGGCCCAGAGTCCTGCAAAGTGGCAGGTTGAGGTCGGAGCCTGGTGTGACCATCCGGCTGTGTCTTTCTGGAGAGCTCGACTCTTTTCCCCCTGGGATCCAGGGTATCTGAGTGACCCCACCATGATGCCTGTGATGAACCAGCTTCCTTAGGGCATTTCTTTGCTGTTTTGGTCTCGAACTTGTTTGGCCCCTGTTTACTCCAGTGTTAAAACTGCAGAGAGGGCAGTGGATCGGGATTTCTGTCCACGCAGTGTGCTTTCTAGTACAGTATCACTGCTGACACCTGTGGTAGCAGCCAGCTGAGGACTAATGGTTTCCTGCATCTACTTTTAGCATTGTCTGCTGCTATTGTTCACTTTTTGGAAAGATCCAGCAGCTGGGAATCATTTCAGAAAGTCTGCCTTGCCAGATCCAGGGATATGAGTCCCACTTGCTATTGCCAGGCAGCTTTTAATGGCCAGATGAAAAAGCTTTTCTCACCCAAGAGAGGAGTCACAGATGGTATTTGAGAACCGTTAGAGACGATAGAGTTAGGAGGACACTCATATGGCCCTTGTGCTCTCAGAGTGCCCGAATTGCAGGGAGATTTGTTGACACTGATGGTTACATCAGAGCTGAACTCAGCCACGTGGCGCGGGTTCAAGTGAGATGTGGTGGATTGCACTATCCCCACGTGGCTGAGCCCTGAGCTAATGACACTGCTGGCTGGCAGGAGATAACTGCTCCCGAGTCCTCTCCAGCAGGAGACGGTAATAAAAAGAGTCAGTATCTCTTCATTGTCTTATCAGTAAAATCTAACATGTCACTGTTTGTGTCTAATATTTGAGAAAGATGCTTAATTGAGAGCCTTTGAGGGAAAATTCCTGAGATTATCCTCCGAGCAGCGTTTTTCCAACAGTGTGTTAGTCAGAGCTGAATCAGAGGAGTCGGATCCTCTTGGCCCTCTGGGCTCTCAGCCTTTCCAACCCGAGTGCCAGTTAATACTAACACCGCAATGAACCCAGGCTCGCTGCGAGCCGAACCAAACACCCTACCTCAGTCACAAAATAAGCAGGATATTCTTTGGACTGTGGCAGATCAGACACTACGAAAACATTGGTGCCTGGCACACAGCTGACGCCTCCAAAAATGACCTGACTTTCCAGTGTCTGATGGCTTGTTTTGATCTCTGCTGATGAAGATGGATGTAATCAGGGACGCAGTCCCCGGTGAGGAACCGGGGATATAATTGCAGAAGCCATTTCTCACAGCCTGACGGTAAGTACTGTGCAGTTCTTGGCTTTAAAGAAAGCAAAGGCTGTGAAATTCCTTACATTAATTTCCTCCCAGTTTGCTACAGGTTCCTGTCAGCAGCAAGGTTATGAGCAGGATGGAGCAGAGATGCTCCTCTGAGTTTTTAATGGTCCAGAACAAAGAAATTTCTTTGCTACCTATGAAGCAACAGGAGAGCAAATGCCTGCTATTCCTGCCAAAAATTCATTCTCTTTTTGTCACTTCTTTGAACTCTTGTATCATCTGACTGTGTTTTATGACCAGTACCTTACCAGTTGGAATCTGGATTTGTCCAACACTGACATATGCTGTGTCCACACTACCAGAACCACTGTTTTCTGTAATGACCATCCTGCGGTATTATCATTTGTTTAGTTTTTCCTCTACTATTAAAACAGAATCTAGTGATGGGGTTTGCAGATTAGGCTGTGTAATAATCACTGATAAATCTTGACATTTTAATGGTGACTGCTGCACTTTGGGCGTACCTCTAATAATGTTCATTTAAAGGAGCCCTGGCTTATCAGATGTTGATGGGTGATGCTGTTAAAATGCCAGGCACGTGCAGCCTGGTTCTGGCACACATTCCACGGCAACAGTATTGCTCTCTGATAATGTATAGCATTACTAAGTGCATTCCTCTTTTCTGCTGTTCTGTAACAGCATTTCAGCACCTGATAGACTGTCCTGAGCCCTGAGCCTATGCTGTTTCCAGAGCTCACGGCTGTCAACTACGCTATATCAAAACAAACAAACATTTTCCTGCTGGAATGTTTCCTGACAAATCTGATTCTAATGCTATTTTTAATACAATCATTGGATTACACATGGTTTGAACATACCATTGCACTTTGAGCTCTATCACCTTTATGACAGTACAGACATGTGTTTTGCATATATACACTGTTAAATCTGCTCCAGACTAAATCCTGGCTTCTTACGTATCTTTTTCTCATGATTTTTGTTTGGTTTATATATTAACAAGTGACATGAAAAACAACATGTGTTTTTTCCCTGAAAGAAATTGGGGCACCCTGGGAGTTTTTTCAGTTTCATCTTCTTTTTTTTCTTTCTTCTTTTTTTGGCGTCTAAGCAAGCTGTGTGGTGCATACCTTTACCCGATTCCATCATTGGGATGTGAAGTGACAGCTACAAATAAATAGCTTCGATATTCCTCAGATAAAGGCTTACACGATGAAACCTAACGGCTCCAAGGACTACATATGAATTTTAACCAGTGCCTTATGAATACAGATATGTTGACACCTATGGAAGTGGGTGTCCTTGCCTCGGTGTGAATATGCGTGTCAATAAATGGTCACGAGCGCCGGGCAGAACTGCAGAATCAATCACCAGAGGGAATCACATTAATTCAAACTTTGACTTTCATGACACTGCTTGTTTGGTTTTGCTGGGGGTTGGCTTCTGAAGAAATGAAAACAACCTTAGTTAGACTGGTTTCAAAAGCAGCGTTTGGTTTTGCAAGAAAATTCTGGGCTGGTGCATTAAATAGACAATGTTTTCTTGGATCTGAAATCTAAGAAACTGAGTCCTGCAGACTGGGTGTGTGAGTATGGTTCATCTTGGGGGTGCACAAAACACCATTGCTGAAAGTGTGTGGGTAGTACGAGGAGAGATAGGTGCTGTTGAAAGGTTACTTCATGAAAATCTGTCACTCTGCAAACGCCTTCTCTGTTGTGTTTCATTACTTTTTTGCACATGTGAATATTCAGCCCTAGAGAGTCTTGACACTGGATGTGTTTATACTGCATTCCTAAGGCGATTCTGGTTACATCTGGTGGTTGCTTTCTAAGTGTCTATTTGAATTCCCAAATAGGTTTATCCTAAACCAAGCAAAGGGTGAGGCGCTACCCTTGGTTTCTTGCTCTGTTCAGGTTGGTCCCAAAGCAGCATGAAGGTGTTCTCAGCCATAGAGCTGAATGGGAGTGGATGTGGGCTGGATATAACCTTTTTTTTTTGTGCAGCGAATGGTTTTTGCACAAACTGGGGAAAAAAAATATTATATTAATATCTGCTTGATGTTTTTTTTCACAGGTGTCCATCTAGAGAATTAAAAATCCTGAAGAATGGCTCTACCTACCTCCAAGTATCTAGCCAAAAACTTCATTTTCCTTCTGTTTGTTATCTCTTCTGTAAGCACAGGTAAGTTTTCCTGCCATGGAGAAGGGCATTGTTTGTAACATCATTTTTAAATTGCTGGTTTAGATTGAGCAGCTTTTCGCTCTTCTTCGTATATGAAGAGTCAAGGACAGAGTGGAAAAACTCAGGAGAAAAGCAGTTTTCTGGTGTGCCCCTGATGGAGGGCAGCTGGAGAGGCAAAGGTCTAAACTTCTGAGCAGGTGAAAGCACCCTCCAGAATCTCTCAGGCTCTGCCACCTGTTCTTAAAACAAACCCACAAAGAAATATCAAAGGAAACCTCAGGTCCTCGTAGCTGTGGCTGCAGAAGATGACGTCCAGCATTTTGTTGCATTGCCCAAGCTCTGATGTGGACAGCAAAAAGCTCTAGGGTGGGACATCCCTGACCCTTGAGTTTTGTCTCTTCCAAGCAGCCTGTTTCTTAAGCAGTTAAGGAAAGGGGAAAAGGGAAGCTGGATATCCATATTCTACATAGAGCTAATTTAAGGTCTTGTATTTTTCTAAAGCAAAGAGACCATATATCTTGTCCCAAATGCTGCAGCTGCATGAAGCAACCTTTCATTGCCCTCTGAAACCTTTCATCTACCCCTTTTGGCCAAAAAGCAAAATATTCAGTGAATTCCTTGTGCTGGGTAGAAGTTGCACTCTTATTTCAAATATGACAATTAGAGTAATAATCTAAGCTGGCAAAGTAGCTGGACCAGCCGGCAGAAGATGCTCGGCCCTCTGGTGTCCTTTGCACAGTGGATGTGGGTGCTGTGCATGGCTCCTGCTCTCTGGCACTATTTGGTTAATGAAATTGGGAATTTGGGTCCTTTGTTCTGGATTGTGTTGGCTTTTGCTGATTGTCATCCCAATCACCAGTGTAAATTCCTCTTGATTTCCCCTTAGGCTTCACAGTCTACCTCTCTGTTTTGAAATAATGAATTTTGAGGTTACAAGTCGTCTTTTGAGACTGAGGGAAGCTCTTTTGGACACTAGTATATCCAAGGAAATAGAAAAATGAACACACTTTTATCCTGTCCATCTATTTGATAAATTATACCTCTACATTTGATTCAATTCTTTTGGTTCTATTTAGCTTCTCATTACAAGCAAATTTTTCTATTATCCTTATTCCTATGGAAATAACAGCTAATTTTTAAAAATTTGTTGTCAGTGTGTATTGCAGTTATATTTGAACATCTACTTGAAATGCAAGTCCCATTTTCTGCCTGAAATATTTATCTTTTCCAAATCTTATTAATTCTGCATGTCTTCTGGTGGGAACCCAGAAACTCCTCCTTATTTTCCTCAATTCCTGTAAATCAGAAAAGGTGCCTCTGACATTACAGATATACTTCCAATTTCCAGCTGATGCAAGTGGTAACAAAATCAGCACCTGGATGTTTATTGGTATTTGATTTGCTACCTGGTAGATTATTAGTCTTGTCTGATTTGATCGCTTCATGTGTATGGAGAGGGAGCCTGTGTTGCCCACATTAACTGAATGCACTAGTATCTGGGGGGCAGAACCCACCCAGCTTTACTGCAGTAAATGCCAGAGACGTAATAAGCCTGCTGAAGTCAAGGTGTTTATCCCATGTCTTTTATCATCGATTTGTAGTTTCCTGATGGCATTTTTGGTTTAGAGGGTACAAACTGGAGAGCTGCTGAGAACACCCAACCCTTTCTGATGGCAATGGCTCATTGTTCAAACTCCCACTGACCTCAGCTTCCTAGGATTAGAAAGGCTTCTACTCAGAAAATATGCATCACACATGGGAGTCTCACACTCGCAGTTCTGTTGATTAGAGTAATATGTGAGGGTCATGTATCGAGTGAGATTATATCAGGGACATATTTTATCTTGAGTAAATACTTACAACATGAGACTCTTGGATTGTGGTATGAATGCCGTTTGGACTAACACGTCATGGCAGTCCATAATCAAATTTGTGTGTGGAGACTGGTGATGTGTGAACCCAAAGCAAATGAATCCCTATTGCTTCTGCCTGGAAAAGCTCACAAACCCAGAGTCTTGCTTGTGAGATTCCTACTACTCTTTGTTACTGGGTGGACTGGCAACTCCTTGGTGCTTGGTGTTTTCATGTTGGTTTGAGCCCTTTTACTTTCCATCTCCTTCCAAACCCCATAGGTATTTTGGGGGTATTTTTGAGGGTAGTTTTATGCTTTCACCAACATCTTCCCTGGGCTTGTGGAAGGCTTTGTATGGTATGAACTGAGCTGAATGTCGCTGCAAGAAGGGCTGACTTACAGTCTCTTCTTGATCGTTTTCTTGAAACTGCATCCCTTTCAAGGATCCTTTGCATCAGGTAGAGTGTTTTTCCATGCTTCCAGAAAACCATACAGTTTAAGCTGTTGTTTGTTTTCTTTTTGTCATGACCCACATGTACTCTACTGCACTGAGATATCACTGTGTTCCAAGGGAGTCAGCCAAGGGGGGGTACAGAGAATGATACTGTAAAGACGCCCAGATATGGAGCTTTCTGTCTTGCACTGAACAAACAGTAATTGCCTTCATTCTCCATCTCTACCCAGCAGAAGCAGCTGTGACGTGCCCTGATAAGGATCCTGAGCTAGAAATTTGGAACCCAGGTCACAACGAAGAAAACCATGTTGAAATCAGTAATGGCAGGAAGCTCCTTCTCTCTTCTTCTGCAACTGTTCACTCCATCCACATCACTGACAGAGGTACAACCTGCTGGTGGCAACGCTGGCTGAAGCGTGCTTTCCATTTTGGCTATTTAAATCACTCTGATCATTCTGGGAGAACTGGGTGGCTACTGGACAAACCCAGCTTTAATTCGGTGCAAGGGTGGGTGGTAGCTGAGATGCTATCGGTCCCTCAGCCATTATAATCAACCTATTTGCTGTCCTTTCTGGAGAATTTACAAAAGTACCTCAGTAGACTCATTAGTTCAACTTCTGTGATTTTCTTCAAAAACATTTTTTTACTAAATCATTGTCCCGATAACATCGTACTGCAACAGTTGTGTTCTTGGGGTCTCAGGACAGGGCAGATACATATGTGCCTCTTTGTCCCTAGGACAGAGTCATAGTGTTGTTGGTGACTGCTAGCATGAATAGCTTTTATTCATCTTAAATCTGAATTTCTGTCTCCGTTTTGAATAGTCCTCTTTCCTGCAAATCTTAATTGCATTCTTCAAGAATTGGACTGAATGAAAAACATGCAATGTCTTTAGGATTTGTATTGAGAGCTCTTTTGGGGAGGATGGGAAAATTCTTTCAAAAATTGAGATAAGAGCCCAGCACTGGGTTTGGCACAACAGTTTCACAACCTCCAGTGAGCTACTATGTGTTAAAGCAAATGCCATAACCTTTTCTACTTAGGAAAACTGGTCATTAAAGACGATGTGCAGCCCATCACTTTGCGTACTAGGCACATACTCATTGAAAATGATGGAGAGTTACATATCGGCAGCGAGATGTGCCCTTACCAGAGCAATGCTGTTATCATCTTGTATGGACGGTACGTATGCATGATAAAATATTATCTTAGAACTTTCTAGGACCTCTCTTCCACAATAGGGAACAAAATGTTCCTTAAAAATACATTTTCACAGGTATATTTATGATCAGTGCTCTGTGGAAAGTTCAGTAGCTTCTTAAACAATTTAGATGTCCTGTAAAAAATTGATGTAATTTTGGTTCTGGTTACAAATACTGCTGGGAGATGATCATTGGGGTACTTGGGCATGCCAGAAAATCAGCACACACATTGCAACCACTCAAACTGATTTTCCTCCAGAATAGGCTCAATGCCTGAGGAGTTACTTTATTCCGAAAATTATCGCTAAAGATCCTTTCTTTCCACATGAAATTGATGAGCCAAAGGATAACACATCTATGTCTTGCAGATTGCTGCAGGATCTCTGAGATTTTCAAGGATGCCAAACTCACATTTAATAACCACTAGATCTCCTAGCTCCTGGCTAGGGTTCTAACCTGCCCCAGAATTCAAAAACACAAACACATTCAGTCTGGGCTTCAGGCCTCTTCTGGCCTTGATATAATGAATGTAATATATATAACCTGAGTCCCAGACTGCTACTGGTCTTCAGCAGTTGCTAGTATTATTGAAAATAATTTGTTTTCTGTCTGTGAGCAGATTCTTGGAGTAGTTGAAAGAAATCATAGAATGGTTCAGGTTGGAAGGGATCTTAGATATCATTGAGTTCCAAATTCCCTGCCATGGGCAGGGACACCTCCCGCTAGAGCAGGCTGCTCAAAGCCTCATCCAGAAATACATTGCAAATCATGACATTTCTTTCCTTGAGCCATAGAATAACAAGAGGAGAGGGTCCTTGACTGTCAGATACAAGCCCAAAACGGGTTCCTTTCCTCTCTTTCTGCTGCAGAGCGGATGATGGCAGCCAGCCGAATCCCTACTTTGGGCGGAAGTATCTGGGAGTAAGTAAGGGAGGCACTCTTGAAATCCACGGAAAGAAAAAGCTGTCCTGGACTTTCTTAAACAAAACGCTCCATCCTGGTGGCATGGAAGAAGGTGGATACTACTTTGAACGGAGCTGGGGCCATCGGGGTGTCATTGTCCATGTTATTGACCCAAAGACGGGGGCTGTTGTTCATTCAGATCGGTGAGTGACTTTTTGACTGTCTAGAGGGGAGGGTCGTTGGGAACAGGTTGGGGACAGCACCTCAGCAGGCTCAGAAACATGCATTTTAACATCTTGATCAAATGGGTGTTACTGCATGTACGTACAATGCTTTCTAGGTCAGTGTAATCTCCCAAACCAGAGTGAGTAGTGCTACTATCTTGCTGTTCTGACAACTAGAGTTTAGTCAATTCAGTTTAACAGAACCCCTCCACATATATATATATATATACGCCCTGTTAGACAAGTGCTTTTGCAGTGGTATAAAAACAGTATTGTAAACAATGAAAAATAGTTATTTCTTTATAGCATTTGCTTTTCAGAACATAAAGCTGCAATGTTCACTGAAGTCATTGTTTTGGGGTGGTTTTATCTCTTTAGGTTTGACACCTATAGAGCAAAGGAGGAAAGCGTACGTCTTGCCCAGTATTTGGGCAGAGTTGCGAATGGCATGATCCTGTCAGTGGCAGTGAACGATGAAGGATCTAGAAATCTGGATGACTCGGCCAGGAAAGCTATGACCAAACTGGGCAGCAAGCATTTCCTCCACCTTGGATTTAGGTATGTGCCAGTCCTGCCAGTTCTCCCAGCACAGAGGCTTTATTATGCTCCTGAGATGTCCAAATAATTCCACTCTCTCAAAGGCACAAAGTTCTTTCACATGGAAAAAAAAAAAAAGAGGGAAACTTCTCAATGTGAAGTTTTAGCACTTAATTAGATAGTTTCAGATGCATTCAATGTCTATATTGGGTATTTTTATTAGCAGATTGAGGAATAGCGTATGATTCACATTAAAAGAGATGTTTTTCCAAGATACTGTTCCCACAAGTTACTTATTCCAATTTATTTTCAAGCCACCCCCAAAGATTTAAGAAGCATTTCTACATGCACACAGTGTACTGTATGGGCTGAACATTAAGGAGGGTAGAATTATAGCCAGGTAACCCTGACTAGATAAATCTAGACATACATACACCATATTCTTCAGCCTGTCCAATACCTATCTGGGGACACATGCAGCATAGAAATCTAGCATGCAGTAATTTATGCTGTGGACTGTAAATAATTCTGTGGCCAATACAGTGTCTATTTTGGCACAAACAGTGTTGAGAAAACTTGCTATTTACCCAACTGTAGCCATTATATTTTCTGTATTTATCTGAATCTATGTAGGGTTTGTTTTCTTTTTTTTTAAGAGGCACTAAGAGGGTCACTACAGAACATGAGAAAAAAAATTTGCTTTATAAGGAGAAGTGATTCAATACTGCAGTCTGTGGGAACAGACAAGTGCCAGCGGGGCACATGCAGATGGAATGAGATTTGGGGTGGCTGATGGAGAGGTTGTGTCAAATAGTACAGGCTCTCCTGTGCATCAGATAATGCATATCAAAGAATGAAGCAAGGCTGCAGAATATTCTCCAAAACCAGGCTATCTCCATCAGTGCAGTGTTTGCTCTCAAATACCCACAACTCATATCAAAGCCCAATAACCTGCTGTGTTTCTTCTCAAAGACTGAAATTTGGGAAACAGAAAAATATTTTAATGTTATACTTTTTTTTTTTTTTTTTTTTTCCAATTGTGCAACAGGAAGAAATTGGAGGGTTTCACTTATGTTTATAGAAGTAAAATGCACCTGATGTTTTTAGGCTGCTGTGGGGTTTTAATGCTACTTTCTCACTTCTTTGCCATAAATGCTTATAATGGAAATACCACAGTAGTTTGTTCATGGAAGCGTGACTTTCAACATTGCTATTGTTTGCAGTCAAAAAGCTAATTCTTGCCATGTTGTTATCTGGAATACCACAATATTTCCTTCTATAAATAATAGGGGCGATGTGGGTACCATAATGTGGTAGGAGTTGGTAAATATTGCTTCCCACCTGATACTGGTATGTGGAAAAATACCTGCATCTTGGTGCATTACTCAAAATATTGTATTTTCAGGAGTGTTCTCAGCGTTTAAGTTCATCAGCTTTCAAAACACCGCAAACATTGAATGGCAGCAGGATCCAGATTTACAAAGGCTGTCAGATGGCAAAGTGGAAGACAGGCTACTTTGTCAGATGTGTCCAAGCTTTTTTCCTTACACAAATTGAACTTCCACTTCACTTTAGCATAGCAAGATTCAGACACACTGCCTTATGTTTCAGACACATCTATAACTATGGATAAGGATTTATATACCTGACAGGGGTTTTCCGAAGTTTTTGGAAGATCTTAAAAAAAAAAAAGTTCAGCATGAGAAAATTACACACACACACATACACACACACATACACACACACATACTTTAACCCATGTGGCAAAGGGGGGCCTCTGGAAGAGGACATGGGATGGATTTTTCTTTCTAGCATGCCCATGTACATGCTCTCACCCTGCCTGGCACCCAGGGTTTGTTGAACAGTCAGGTTATCAGATCTTCTCAGCTCCCTGCTGGTGGCTGGGACTGACCATGGCATCACTGAGACAATCACAGAGTTAGTCCCAGGCAGTAATTTGGTGTAGCAAATTTCTATTTCCTATTTTATGGGGGGTGCCACTTGAGTCAAGCTACTCAGCCATACACCGTGTTGTTTTCTGACTGGGGTGTGGTGGGAGTTATGTGGACAAATTCCTGTCTATCTCCAGTTGCTCCACATTCAGCCAGATTGTAAAGTGTGCAACTCCCCCTTGCTGCGGAAGAGCCAATGGTCAATGCTGATTTAACCAAAACTGCTTCTTTGCTCCTGGCATCTCTTTCTGTTGCCTATTTGCTGAGTCCAGAATATTAGGAATGAAAGGAAAATCTTACATTCCTCCTTTATTGTCCTTTTGAAAAGTGAATTTTCTCTTTTAAGTATGAGCTCTTCCCCCTTCCCTCCACCTTCTACTAATAAATTAGAAGAAAGCCTTCCAGTGCTTGATGACACAGTTGTTCTCTTTGGAATCCCATCCAAATATCACTGATTTGGATCTGGCTTTGCTGGTCCTTTCATTTCAAATAGCCCAAACAGATTGCCTGTGTCCTTATGTGTTAGGGTTGAATGACTCTAAAATTATTTTTAGTGATAAAATAGCTGGCAGAAACAAGTATTTTAACATATGAAATCAGGCCAAACCTTGAATTGCAGAACTAGTTAACTTCTTACTCTTTAGAATATTTTTCAGGTTATTTTAGGGCCATCATGTCTTTTTTTGTAATTTGTTTCAAAGTTGATGACCAAAACACTAATATGGATAAAAACTTTAAAAAAAATATATCTTCCCTGCTGAGTGATAACGTGTCCTTCCTGCCCCCATCCCCCTTCTCCCCCTGGATGGAGATCACAGCCCGGCAGTGCCTTTAGCAGTTGGCACACAGGCAAGTTTTCCAGTAGGAGCATCTGGCTCGCTGGCAGGTTCCCGAGGCAGTTGTGTTGGCAGCTCCTGCTGAGCCTGTCCAGAGCTTGGGGTCGAGGACATGTAGCAGGGACAGCCTCCCCTTGACAAGCCACGTCTGGCATGTGACTGGGACCTCAGCACGGCATGGGGTGCATCAGGGCTCCCCAGAGCCTGCTTCCACCGATACCAAAGCCCAGGGCTGTGAATCCCAGCAAAGCCCAGCTCACACCAGTGGTAATTTGTGTATGTTTTAGTGGCTATTTGTCAATGTCTGTACATGTTTTCTCCTGAAGCCCCAGAGTGTTTTGTAACTTTGCTTATACCAGTAGATGGTAAATGTAAGGTGACCTGCAAGACTCAAAGGTGAATCTTGATGCAATTGAAATCCCTGGCCATTTATACCTATAGAGACATGATTTAATCTGTGGGACTGTTTGCTAAATTCAGGGTAAGGGTGACAGTATCCCTACAACCCTCAAAGCATATTTGTTATTCTGTTAGCCATTAAGAGCAGATATGCCTGAACTTCTCTTTTGAAGATAAAACTCCCTCCTGACCCCAACTAATTGGGTTCACCTCCAAGGCCAGGAGGCTCTTTAGTCTCCGTCTTCACTGCTTACTCATCCATGTAGTCATTCTCCAGTGTTGCTGATAGCTATTGAACCTACGCAACCAGTAACTATCAAGCGATAATGAACTTACTTCTGACACAGGGTCAGATTTGAACAGACAATACAGGCTCATAAATTTTTATCCCTGTTCAATGTTCAAAATGAGGAAACTGGGTATCCAGAGACTATTTGGTAATTTTTACTGCCCTTTGCCAGCCAGTCTATTGGAAATTCCCATGGGTCATTCCAAAGACAATTGTGATATACAAGATCTCAGCATGAGCTAAATGTATTTAAGCAGAAGTCGCCTCTTCTCACATTCTGAAAAGAAAGATTTTCAGGCTCCCCATGGTATTGCCCATATCCCTTGGGTCTGTCACACACAGCCTCTTTAAGCACTGATTTAAAAGAGAAACACACCCATTATAGGAGTGTATTAAGCACAGATTTGTCTTTGAACATCCTTCTCTTTTGATATATTTACTGAAGAAATATAGTGTTATTTTTAAAATTAACTAAGCTGCCTATCATATTAATCAGACTGTTTTGAATATGATGCCCCTGAGAAATGTAAGAACATTGCTCTACAAAAACTATGCACAGCATACGTGACATAACTCGACCATTTCTCATTTTCATTTTTTAGGCATCCGTGGAGTTTTATTACCATTAAAGGAAATCCCTCCTCTTCTGTTGAAGACCATATTGAGTATCAAGGTAATTCATCCACAAAATGCTGGGTTGGCATTATCTCTGGAAATTATTTGAGTTACAGCTGAGATTCATTTGGTCAATGGTGTTTTCTCTTGATACTGCATTACATTGAAGCTGTGAGCAAATTGATGGTTGGACAGATTTAATTGAATGCTCTCTGCATACATGATTTCCTCTTATTATGGAGTGGGGCTGAGTGGGGTATAACCTAGGTTATCCAAACCCTGAGATAAAAGGTGAGATCCTGCACTAGTGTAAATTCGTGTAACGCTGCAGAGCTCAGACTCTGCTTCTGTTCAACACAAAGCTATGGAACAAACCCTGTTCACACCAGCTGAAAATTTAATCAGTGTATCCTGCGTTGGTAACCTCAAATACTCCTGCAAAACCATATTCTTGCAAGCTGAAGAGTTTTGAGGCTGTCTTTTCATGACATTTTCAAGAGCAGCTAACAACATGAACTGCTACAACATCAAATAAAAATAGCAATGTATTACAAATCATTTTTTTTTATCCTCTCTTGATTTTGAAGATTTTTCCTCCTGCTTATCCAAGCAGTTATAGAAGTGTCTGAAGCCTCGTTCCAAGATCAGTAATTTTTTTCTGAAAGTTGTGCAGGGCTTATTCTGGATAATGGAGCCAAAATATGCAAACTCACACGTGGACCATAACCTTTTCAATTCTGATTGTTATCAATTGATTGCATTCGGTGATTTTACCAATGTTTGTTTTTTACAGGTCACAAAGGGTCAGCTGTGGCCAAAGTATTCAAACTATTCAAAGCTGAGAATGGAGAACATTTTAATGTCTCTTCGAGTAGCGAGTGGGTTCAAGGTAAGAGGTCTGTGTGCCTTTTAACTGAGTAGTAGACAGTTGAGAAATGGGGTGGATTGTCCCTTTTATTGCAATACTTTCCCATTTGGGAAGAGTGGACTTGCTAGTTGCTATTTATAGTGCCGCTAACCTAAGTGAAGAAGAAGCACAGATTCTTTCTCCAATTGTCTCCAGGACTCTGAATAACTGGGATCCTTTTTCCTTTACTGCACTGGGTATGAAATTCCATCTCGTATGATCTAAGAGATCACACACAACCTCTTACTTCTTTTGACTGCATAGTCATCACGTCCATGTTTCATACAACGTCAGAAGCTGGTGGTAACATGATCAGATGATCAAAAAAGGCAGCTAAGGAGGACACAGATCCAGAATCCATACCTATTAATATTGCTCATACTGCATACTCCAATTATGTAGCTCTTAATAACTCCGCTCTCTCTTGGCTGGTTACACCTCACAGCATCATTAAAGTGGCTGGCAGACTGGCAGGAAGAAGCAGGAGTCAGATCATCAGTGAAGAAACTTGTGAATGATATCTGAGATCATATTATGCTTCATGCATTTTTGCTGCGTTCATTAAGCTTGACTTTCAAATGACTTTACTTGTTTGCACTTGTCTCTAGATGTAGAATGGACAGAATGGTTCCAGAAGCCTGATAAAGCAAGATCTAAGGACATGGAGAAGCTTTCTGACTTCAAAGCTGCTCATCCTGATAAAATCTGTAGGCAACCCATTGACATCCAGGTAGGATAGCTTACCACTCGCTTTGGAATGGCAAGTTCCCTTTGGACTGACACTGAACCTCAAAATAATTGTGTTTGTCAGTAATTTTTGTTTCTAAATAAAAGACACCGATTATTTTACTGCTCTAATCCATAATGAACAAGATCTGGTATCCAGTCTTGTATCATTCTGAGACACAGTTTATAGAATTGAGCTCCTTTCAGTAAATTCTGGCTTCTGGCAGGAAAAGGAGTACAGACGGGATCATGGACAGCACAGATGCTACCATGAAATATGTGGTTCCCTGCTGGAAGATTAAAAGGAAAAAACAAATGAAAAATTCAAAGTGCTTAAATGGTCCTGGAATGGACCCTACCTAAAAAATTAATCACAAAAAGTAATGAGATGCTAAAGCTACCAGCTGTACTGGGTTGCAAAAAAATATCGGTGAGCTTGCAGCCATTTCCTGGACTCAGTTGTTTTTCCTCTGTGGAAAGAAATATGAATTGCATTTGGGGCTAAACATTATAATTATGCCACCAGGCCTGCATGCTGAGGAGAAATCGCATAGCTTTTTTGAGACTGCAAAAGCCTCTTTCAGGACAAAAGAAAAAAAAATAAAGCAAAAACCAAGCTTATTTTTGCAACCGTTCACCATATACTTTATATGTCTACCTGGTAAAAGAACTACAGCAGAAACATTGCCTAGCAAAAGGCAATAAAACACTTGGTATCTGTGGGAGGGTGATCCTAAGGTTCCTGCGTGCTCTGAACCAGTGGAGTTGTCCTTATTCACAAGAATGCGGCTATTGAAGTAAGCGGGAATGCTGACAGTATGAGTGAAAGTTTCCAGGGCTAGATGTTATAAAGAATCTCCTCTTGAACAGAGAGGAAAAAATCACCCTATAATTTTCTGCCAGGTCCCACTACATCCACATTCATTTCAGCTTCTATATACATTTATTAGAAGTGACAACTTAGTTCAAAACAAGGGTCAGATGTTTGTTATGATACAGCCCCTTCCTGCATGTGTATTAAAAGAGAAACAAGAAAGATATTCTCTTCAAGGAACAAACCTTTTTCCCTTTTCTGTTAAATGACAGGTTGTTTTTGTTGGGTTTTTGGGTTTTTTTCCCATGTATAATAAAAGCAAGACAGCATTATTCAGTTTATCCTGCAGATCTTAGGGCAAATCCTCAGGTAGTGTAATCTGGTGTTGCTCATTGCAACACTGATTTATAGCAGCTGGCCTGCTCCAGCTATGCTACATACAAGAAAATCGAAGATATGATGATAATAACAGAAGCCCAGCACAGCCAGCAGCACATTCCTTCAGCTGACGGTGCTAATCCTGTACATGGCAGAGGGGTGTATGCATTAATAACGAAGGTCTGCATGAGTGAGAGAAATCAGGATCAGCCTCTTCATTGAAAGCTGGATTATCTCCTGGTGCCTTGTTAAAATACGTGCGATATTTAGATATTGCTTGGTGCAATGCATCACGTTTCTGTGAAAGAGAATTGCAAGCCATAGAGCTGGACTGTGAAATTTAACATGACCCTGAGAGGTGACATTGCCCCAGCAGGAACACAGGAGAGGAGAGGCTACATATCGCCCTGCTTCTTGGTATGATACAGTCTTTTTTCTCAAGGCGGCTCTATGGGCTGGTACTTGTACATGAGAAAAGGCCACTTCTTGTTTCTTCTGGAGCAATGGGTACTGAAGAGGCTTTTTTTTTTTCTTAGGGAGACACTAATCCCTGCAAAGAAGAAATAAGACCCCCACCTCTTTCTTCTGCAAGGTTCAGCCATAGGCTAGCCAGAAGCAATGGAATGAGGGCAGTGAAGAGGCTTGAAACCATGAGTTCATTTGGGTACAAGCATCTGTGTTCAGTGTTTTCATCTGCCCTCAAACCAACTGCGGGAGAAAATCTAGGGCACCAAGGCAGATGTCTGTGAAGCTCAGAATACTCCTCCCAAAAAAGCACATGGTCTTAATATAGATACAGGAGAAATGCATGCACCTAGCAATAATCTGTGCAGCTTGAGGATAAAATAGCTGTGTCTGAGCACCAGCTGGAGTGCTGGCTGAATAGTACACATAACAGTCACCCTGTTTCGTTATACAACTGTTGTGCAGCTCCCAAAACAAAGCAAAAGCCTCTTCTGATGGCATCAGTGTTTTGGTGAAAAGTCTTCACCTAAAGGTCTCACCTGTTTTATATTTCCATTCTCACTCCAGGCAATGACGCTTGATGGAACTAATTTAACAACGGAGGTTTTCTACAAGAGTGGCCACGATTACAGGTTTCTGTGCCACGGCAAGGACCAGACGGGTGAGGGCTGCCAGAACTACAGAGTACGGTTCCTGTGTGGCAGATCTGGTATGTGCTCCATGTTTGAAATCCAGACCAGGGAAAAGCAGAAATACTGCCTACTAATGACTGGCGTTTGTTTGGTGTAAGAACTACCTGAGTAATTCCCCGAGCTAAAGTCTCAGCTGGGCTATTGACACAAACACAGATAAAACTGCTGAAGATTTATCTCTGGAAAAATTCCTGAGTGCTAACAGAGGCAACAGGGTGGTGGCTCAAAAACCCAGCAAGGCTATGGCAAATACTTGGCAAGTCCTTTCCTGCAAATCGCTTGTCTTTTGCTAAAGCATTTGGGGATGAGGTAGGATTAGTCAATCGGAGTGTGCAAAGACAACAGGTTTTCAAAGTAACACTTTGTTTTTTAGTTATTAAATCCAACACCACTGTTCCTAACCTGGTCGTTAGACAGGTCATTAGGATTCTCTGGCACTCAGCTGGCAGGAGAAGGAGGGTGGAAGATGGGTGTTTTGCTGGAAAAAACAGTCATTACGTTAAAGACCACTTGGCTGCTGTAAATAACAGTGCCCAGCACCCACAAGGGTTGCTGCAAAGTGGGTGTGGTGAAAATGAGCCACTAAGATCTACACTTAAATTTAGTCCTAGTGGAAAATCCACCTGCCTGCAACTCGAAGGAAAACACTTTCTTGTTTGCTTGCTTTCCAAGCCAAAGCCAGTTAAAAGGCATATGCAGAAGAATTAATTATTTTTTTTGTTGCATGAGGAAACCATCAGTTTTGGTGGTGTTCAGGGCAAACAACAACAAAAACCAACCAACCAACCAAAAAACAAACACAAAAGCCCTCCCCAAAACCCCAAACCAAACCACCAAAATAACCAGAGCAAGCATTTTCCGCTAAGATTAACTGAATTCTCCACACTTCCATTTTGGCTTTTCAGTGAAACCAAAGCTTACGGTAACCATTGACACCAATGTGAACAGCACGGTCCTGAATCTGGTGGATGATGTGAGCTCTTGGCAACCCGGAGACAGGCTGGTGGTTGCAAGCACTGACTACTCCATGTACCAGGCGGAGGAGTTCCATGTACTGCCCTGCAAAGCCTGCAGACCCACCCAGGTCAAGGTAGCAGGTAAGGGGCTTCATCTCGTCATGCTGGCATTGCAGCACCCAAATTCTGTCATTTGCATTGAGGTAACTCCATTAAGACTTGCAAAGATTTGAAAGATGCCTGAATTTGATGGCTAGATTAGATGCTTTGGGGAGACGTACGCCTTTCAGGCTTGACATTCATCTAACTTGAATGGGCTTCCTTTCTGTGCTCCCTTTTCATAGCTGACTCCAGTTTTTTTCCCCAATCCCGCTATTGAATGGATGTGTTTATTTAATAGAAACAAACACAAGTCATGTGTTTGAAGTGTCCAGTTTTACATGACTGTATTTGAAAATGTAGCACTTCCTAGAAAGCAGGAGATGAGCATGGCTGATCTGAGGAATGAGCTAGGGCAGGAGCAGACCATGAGAGATTGTAAGACTATGAAGTAATGCTCAGCTGGCTATATTCCTAAGAAAGTCATATTTAACAAGAACAGTAATCTTACAATTTAGAAACACTGTTTTGTACTACTGAAGCTACTATTTTTTCTGTTACTGTGTCTCTAGACAGCATTGCTTAGACGTGATGTATTAACCAAAGTGTCCTGGCGTCGGTGTAGCCAGCCGGTTGTCCTGAGCCTCAGCACTGGGGGAGATGGAGTTGGTAGGGTCCTTCCTGGGTTAATCTGAGCAGCTCTGCAGGGACACAGCATTTTTCTCTTGAAGGTGACTAGATCAAATCCAGAGCAAATTGCTTTTTGATAAAAAGAGATTGCAGACTAATGATTGTAAAGTAGCCTTCAGATAGTAAGTCCAATTAAGTAGCACAACCATGATGAAGAACATGCTATTACCAATATGAGCATAAAAGTGAAATCCGGGGTGGGAGATCTGCATCTCTGCTTGAGACTGTGAAGTGGTCCTTTCCTACTAGAACTGTCTTTTGGCACAATGATAAACAGAGCATGGAAGTACCACATGAACTGCCTCTTCTGTGAATTGATCAAGAACTTTTAATTGCTATAATTTACAAAAGCAAAAGTTATTTTATAATATAAAGTATCTAACAGCTAAGGCCCTATTTCAAAGGCAGCATCTGCCTGGTGGCATATCATGCACGTTAGGTTACCTTTTGCTTATGCAGTGGCAATTGCTCTAGGCAGAGGTTTTGTCTGCATTTACAGTAAGATCTTTCTGAGAAACCATGAGGGCTCTTGGAACATCCAATGCACCAGGGAGTTTGCTCAGTTCTGTGAAATGAACTACTTCACCATTATCTCTGATGCAACATCTTCTGGCAGGTACGAATATACTTCCTTTGGCAATTGCCTCCCCACAAATCTCTAGCCATTCGTTGTTGGATGGCCTGAAAGAGATGTTCATCAAGCCAAGAAAAATGTTTTTCACAGTTTGAATGTATCATAGACTTACGAATTAAAATGACTAGTGCTTTCAAAGAAGACATATGTCCAAGCTGAATATTTTTCTTGAGCAACTTTTGAGCTTTTGGAAAAACTGTACCAGATTGGTGACAGAAGTCATATCATGAAGATGATCTTGAAAGACTGTCAGTAAAATTAAAGGTGACACAAGAATATTTCTCTTAGGCTTCCCATAATCTGATGGATCTGTGAAAATCATGTAATTACATTTATCTTCTAAACCAATGGTGACTAAGTTAGTTTAAGGAAATAAAGGGTTAAAACCAACAAAAAAGTTCATGTGAATTTCAAGTAAAGAAGCAGTGGAAACACTTGTTAAAGTAATTGTGCTTTTGGTTTCTGATTACTCTCTAGGAGAATTAGGACATTCCTTTTATTACCACAAATGACATGAACACAAGGGCCAAAGTCTGCCCTTACTTATATCCAGGCAACTCCATTGACGTCAATGGGATTTCACTGATTATATAAAATGAAGGCAAAATCTGGTCCAGTAATAAAAATCCCATCCAACTTTCTTGTAACAACAGCACATTCACACTAGAAAATAAAATAATCTGCCTGATTCTAAATTCAGTCTGGATGAAATAAAAAACAGGCAAGGCTGAAATCTCCCCTGTCTTTAGGAGCAGGAGGTTCCTGAGCTGCTCTGTGTCCAGCCATGCTGTAACTTCACCCATTGCCCTGTGCCATGACGTGCGATTAGCCAGAATAAGGAGCACTAATGAGCCAGGGGTGTGGATGCTCTCCATGCTTCCCCCTCTCCATGATGCCTACAGCTTGCACAGCTCTGCCAGGGTTCTGAGGTGTGCTCATCACTGGAGGAGCAAGCATCACTACACTGAGATCTTGGCTCAGGCTGAAACCTGTCTGCACAGGTGTGCACGTATGAACTTCCCATGATCAGGCACTGACTTTGGTGAACCTTGTTGGGATTCAATTCATTACCCCGCTGTTAAATAGGGCTTTATTTGTCCCAGTGGCTCAGATGTGGCAAGCAGTGGGCTGGCCTGAATCCAGCCTCGGCACAGGTGAGCAGCCTCTGCACAACCTGTGCTCTCAGGGCTCCCTTCAGTTCTCAGCTGCATGCAGAAGACATTTGGGAGAAATGTCTGCCTGCCTTTCCCTGTGTGAGATAGGCAAGATTGCTTTGCTCCTTCTCAAAAAAACAACTTCCACACAGATGCATCTACATACAGCATCTTGAGGGGATGTCATTTGGAGTAAGTAGAATGGCCTAATTTTCCTAAGAGGTTTAGTTTAGCAGCTGAAAACTCCAAAAAGTCTGCCCTTTGAAAGACAAATGATAAAACCATTCCTACACTTGAGGGTTTATTTCCTTTTTATCTTCTTTTTTTCCTTTCCTTTTTTTTTTTTTTTTAACAAAACCTAAATGTCATGTCTGAACTACTTAAGAGTCTCTTTGTTTAAAAAAAGGCAGAAAAACCTCTGCTTTGTGGACAGACAATTTGGTGGGGCAGCCACTTGGCATACCAAGGTTTAATGATAATTGATGCTCTCATCGTTTAATAATATTTTAATAGACATGGTTTAGCACATTGTGCCAAATAAGTCAAACTCATTAGTTAGCTCATGTCCTATTTATATTTGATACTTCCTGCTAAAAACTTTTTAACTTGCTTTACTTGCTAGAAATGGACTGACTAAAGGCTGGTCTTTTCAAAACAGCTTAAGAGAGTTAATACTAAATTCCCATCAGGTTTTAGTAGGATTTAGATGTCTGACAGTGGACTTCTGCAAGTCTCAGTGCAGAAAGTGAGGGAGGGCTCCCAGGTACTCATCTTGTGCATTTTTTTGGAGTAATTACACTAACGTCAAAACCACTGCTCCCAGGAGTAAGGGAGTTAGTAAAGTTTGCGTGAGGACTCAGCTCTGCAGGTCCTGCTCCCTGTCAAATGGTCACTCACTTAAATGGAACTTTTTTCTTCATTTGCCTCCTTTGTTTAACATTTTTGCTTGTTGTTTTTGTGCCTAGATTATTTTCTCTGTGGGAACAGATTAAAACTGTTTGATCTTCCCACTTCACAAAGCCTGGGGAGGGACGACTGCAAAGGACAGAGGGAGGGAGGAGGAAGGAAGGAAGGAAGGGTTGTGTTGTTATGATAGAACTAGATAGTAGGAAAGATCAAGTATTTTGTCTAGTTTCCCTGGGAAACAAGACTTATCTGCATCTTGGTTGCTCTGTATGAAGTTACTACCAATGCTGATAAGTTTCAACATGGAACAAAAATGATGAAACGCTCTTTTGTGCTCCTATATGCTCTTGATACAGTATGAAAAAAACGTCTGTGCCTGGCATAATTACTCCAATTATCCCAATTATACTGGTGCATAATTGGTTGCAAGTATCATAAATCCTGCTTGTTGGACTGTGAATACTATAGAGATGTGGAGTTTACTGAGATCTTGTTTGTGCAGAGAACTTTGAATTAAAAATGTAAATACTTAGTTGTCTAACAACTTCACAGCCTGTGTCAGTGTTCACCTTGTGCTGGGAGGATGGGAGAAGTTACTCCACTATCAAAATTCAGATACTCTTAGAGATTTAGGAGGTTCTATTCAGAAGTTGGCATCATTTTGGCTGGAACTTGCCAGAAGCTCTTTTCTTTTAAGGCAACCCCATTGGTTGAGGGCTGGGCAGGAAATGTCATGAAATGGCCCTTTCTAACAATCTTTCAGAGCCCACTCTTCTACCTTTGGGCATTCCCTAGAAACAGGGTGGAAAGAAACATGATTTTACACAGCAGTTTGGAAGGGTTGAGTTTGAGCCTCATTTAAGAAAGGATTTGATCTGCTTGTCCACCAGACAAGCCTAATCTTCCCATCCCAACTCATATTTCAGGGTAAGGAGAGGAAGGTCTGACTGGGGGAAAACCTAGCGTTTACAGAAGTGTGTCAGTAGATTACTGAGTAGCTGCTGCAGAAGAGGGCATGAGATGGGACAGGAGCAAGTTTAGGAATGAGTGTGTCACTGCCATTGGGATAAAACACTAACAGACCTTGCAGAGACCTCTTAGTGCTCAGTCAACACCAGCAGGAGCAGATGCACTACCCTCAGTCCACATCAGCCCTGCTGTTGCACCCATCTGCAGCAGTAAGACTCACTTATTTCAGCCTTGAAACCAAACAGCCACAGAGGCTTTGACCCAACACAGCATTTAAGTATAGACTTAATTATATCCACATGAACTCAAGGTTCTTCACACTCCTACAGTGAAGGGTGTATTTCCAACCTTTTTGGGACACTGTGCAGGATCTTGAAGGGGAAAAAGGTTGAAGGGCTATAATAGGATGAGTTACCCAGCAGGACACTGTCCCGAGAAGACTTAGTTAGCTCTGAGCTCTGCATAAAGTTGCATCCTTTCTGCTTTAAGTCTGGAAACTTAATGTTTCATGTAAAAGTTGTGAATTCGAGGAACACTTGATCATTAAGACATCAGGTTGTCCTGCAAGAGTCAAGAAGCTGGTTAGCTCACCCAAGCCATGCTGCGTTGTATTACAAGCTTGTGGCTTAGGGATGCAAGAGCAAACTCCATCAAGATAATTCAGAATAATGAGGATTTGACAAGATGCCTGTGTGGACATTTGTTTGCTATTAAATATAAGTAATAGGGGCATTACCACCAGTGATGACGAATGTTGGGCAAAAATGCTAAATCTGACAGAGGTCTGGGCTGGCATCTACAGTGAGTTGCAATGATTTTTAAGACACCCTGAAGGATTCACTGTCACTGGATTACATGATTTGAACAGACATGTTTGCGTTTAACATTTCTTTAAAAACACTTGGTTAGGAAAGACCATGAGAGAGAAGGTCTTAGCCTTAGAGAGCCCAAAGGAGAACAAAAGACTCTTTAGAGGAAAAACAAAAATAATCCATGAGCATCTTAGCTTCACTTTATCTTCACCAAACGCAGACCTTCAAGTACCTGTTTCACTTCTGACAGGGAGATTTAGCAGTTTGTGTCATTTAGAGCCAAGGCATTTACAAATGCATGAGTGTCTGTGGGAGTGTTTTCAGAGACATCTGTGTAACTCACCGGAGGTGAGCACCCTTTCACATCTGTGACAGCTGAAATAGTTTAATATTCCACCCTTCCTAGGTTTGATAAGGTTTGTGACCCAGGTTTTATAGCTAGGTTCAAGTACAGCAGGTTTTCCTGGACATTTTTAGAGTTTGGAGAGACTCTGTTTTGAATTGCTATGTTGACATAAGCACACCCCTTATTAGTGGATTACCTATGCTTATCTTAATGCATACTTTCTTTTAATAATTACCTTGTCCTTACCAACAACTAGTGACTTTAGTAGTCACTGTCTTGAGTAATAAGCATGGAAAGGTGTTCCTATTTTGCTGAATCAAGACTTCTACCACACATTAAAGGAGTTGTTCCCTGTGAATTTACATTTTGCTAACTGGAGGCACCAGTATGACAAATAGAGCAGTAAACCTGGGGTGTTTTTCCTAGTCCATCACACAGGCCTGTTATGGGAAGATGTAATAATATCTCATTGCAAGGCTTCATTTGGTTGAGATTATAACATGGCACAAACCTGGCTTTCTGGAAAAGCAACATCTGTCTGCAAGGGATCCAGCATAGGAGCCCAAAGGAGGAGATGGTGAATCAGTTACCCCTGGGTTTGTTAGCAGTTGGGCAATCACAGGCATTGGCTTTGACGTTGAAGCAGCAGACACATTTCTCCCACGTTTAAAGCACAGTGTTGCCTTGGTTTAGGTTTGCCCATGATCAGTGCCCAGGGTCTCAGATACTGTGGCTGCTCCCTGGGAAGACTCCACGTGCTGGCTGTGAGCAGCAGCCTTACTTCAGATTTGCAGCTCCCGTCCCCACGTCAACTCCCTGAACTTGCCACAGAGCAGCCTCCTTTGTTGGTGGTTTGTTTTTTTTTTCATGCCCATCACTAAATATGCCCTAGTGTCTCCCTTCAAAGTGCCACATGTCTACTGTGGCTCTCCCAGCCCTGTGGGAAGTGCCCAGTGCTGGGGTGCTGGCTTCCAGCAGGCATTAACAGCACCTGAGGGCTCCTGTGCCAGGCTTTGTCTCCTGTGAGCCATTTCAGGAGCAGAGCCCCATTGCCACAGGGAGCTTGAATTTCTGGCTGCCTTGAGGAGGTGTTTGGTTTTCAAAACTCTGTTAAAGGAGCTATTATTCAAAATCCACTTTTACGTTGGAAGGGAATTGCTTTCCATCTCTCCTTTTATCTCCAAACAAGTCAAGTCAGCAAAAGCAGAAAGTGAAAAACATGCACCCAAGAAGTTATATTTAGAAACTGGTTAGTCCGTATTTAACATTCCTGTCAGTGCTTACACTATTTTGCATGTCTGGACTGGTGTTAAATTAAATTAAATACATGCAAGCATGACATTTATTATTCTGGAGCTCAGCACTTGAATAACAAAACTGCCTATCTAATTTCACTGCTACAAATCCTGGAGATGTGGCTCGAAATAGGATGTTCTTATGATTATCTGAACTTCTTCCTGCTTTTCAGTAAATCAAGGAAAGGTCAGCTCCGGGGGAAACTGAAAAATAACAGCTTAAAAACAGTTTCATAATGAGAGTCTGTGTTGCTTAGCAGAATCACTCAAGAGTCCAGCACAGAGTATCCTTGTATGGAGAAGACTCACTGCAGCAGCTTTTTAGATGTATATGAAATATAAAGGAAACAAAGCTGCTTTTTGGAAGTACTGGGTCTGGTTTTGGCTACACACCTGACGAGGCTCACAGGCTTCAGAGCAACAACCTGGGAAAGCACAAGGTCTTTCTAGGGAGGGAGTGGCAAAGGTGGGTGATGTGCAAACCTACAGTCCCTTGCAGCCCCTTGTTTCTGGGGCTGAGCATGGAGCTTGGAGGAGACTTATCTTCCCACCTGAACCCCAGGTGAAAGCATCCACCTCTCCTGACATCACCACTCCACTAGTTAACATTTTTTTTTTTTTACATGATCACATTATTTTGAAGGCAGAGATGTCAAGGCAGAGGGCAGATGTAGTGGCATGAACATAGCAGTCTTGGGAGCAAGGTAGAGCACTCACACTTCCTAAATCCTGTTATTATCATCGAACTATACTGCTCCCAGCTCCCAGGGAGAAAGGGAGTGAATGGTATTTGTTGTCTTTATTATAAAAAGTCAAAGCGTCATGGTTTGGTTAAAAACAAGACTGTTTCAGTGTTCAAAATTGTTCCCTTGACTTGGCACCTCTGCTTAAACGTAAAGTGCTTTGCAGAGATGGCCAGGCTTCAGGCTTGCCATTTGTTTCTAATTACTGCTTTGAACGATTCCATTGAAATTAAATACATGCAAGTGTAGCATTCCTTAAAGTTCAGTGTTTACTTAAAGAGTTTATTACTTATTTTTACTGGAATAATACAGAATGTAGTCAGTAAGATGAACCTTTTCCCAACTGCATTTTCTGCAGAAACCCACGGAAGGAAGGAGGGAGTACGAATATGTTTGAATGAAATTACAGCAAAGAGATTATTTTGCTTTCTAGACATCTGCACTGCCTGGACTTCACCCTGTTCTGGTCAGGCCAGGGAAGGCTTTCTGTGCTTTTAACCTCTCCATGGAGCCAGGTGTGTCTCTGGAGGAGGTTCTGAGCAACACGGCTTGGCAAAGAAGGTGTGGTGTGGGGTAGATGGAAGATCCCATTGACTCTGACTACATCAAGGCAGAGGGAAACCTTGAAAGCAAGTCGGAGATGTGCAGGCAGATCTAAAATTGAGAGGTTTGGGAGGAAAGGCAGCAGGAGGTTCTGCAGCCCACAGGCTGGATGAGGGATTGCAATTGTCCCAAGCCACAGTTTCCACAAGGCGTTCTGCCCAGTCCTCTCCTTGTTTAGATTAACAGCTGTGGCATTAGCAGGATCAGACTGATGCTTGCCTGGGAGCAGTGCAGTAGGATCTGAGCAGCTCCTGCTGTCTCACTCTAGGAAGTGTTGTGCTAATCTTGGAGATTTAGACTCCTCAGTAGCTACATCATCATTTTTCTTTGTATTGGATGTTCATACGCAGCTGATTGTTATCCAAAATAAAAAGTTCTTGACTGATCTCAGTCCCTTCTCAAGGTAGGAAATGTGTTTTGTTTAACAGACTGTTGGTTTAACTCCCTGTCTAAATGAAGCAACCTAAAGACCAAAAATCCCACTTCCTCTGTTGTAAATATCTCAGCAAGACCTTGGGTGGCACCTGTGCTCCAGCCTTCCCTCCTTTGAGGAGTCAGCCAACAGTTTTTGCTGACTCAGTTACTCTTTTCATTATCAAGCCAGCTCCACCACAGGAAGCACAAAGGGAAATCAGCAGCTTTGGCATAGTAACCCTGAAACTGTATCTTGTTCTTTTAGGGAAAGCAGCATACCTCCACATCGGCGAAGTCGTTGATGGCGTTGACATGCGGGCAGAAGTGGGGCTGCTGAGCCGCAACATTGTGGTGATGGGCGAGATGGAGGACCAGTGCTATGAGTACAGCAGCAAGTTATGCTCCTTCTTTGATTTCGACACCTTTGGGGGACACATCAAGGTAGGGCTGGAGCCCTCTCCTTGCACTTTTTTTCACCTAGCCACACCTTCACATACCAAGGAAGCCAGGAAAGGAAAAATCCCTCCTGTCAGCTGCTGAACAAACAGCCTCTCCCCACAGTACAGACGATTCACCCCACTGCTATTGCCTGTCCCTTGGCTTTGAAGTGCACTTCATGCCCCTGAGGACATTGCTCAGCCACCCAGGCTGGTGCTCAGCCCATCAGAGATACAGTCTCTACATCCCAATCCCAGTTTTCCCCAGGTTCTGGTGGTGCTCAGTCCAGGGAGTTTGATTTAAGCCCAGCTGTCTGAAACTCATGGAAAACATCAAATGCTAATGGTTTTCCTTGTAAAATTAAGTCAAATGTAGCCATGTCAGCAGCGGTGGGATGACAGAGCAACTATGGTCCCATTAGTCACCATGACCCTTTTTCCCTTACCAAGTAGCCATACCCTCCCTTCCAGTAAATCTCTCTATCCCTCTGTTCCCTCTCCTTCTCACCCTCAGCAGTCTTTGATGATTCTTGACTGATGTTCTGTTGTTCTTCAGATTGGTCTTGATTTTAAGGCTACCCATATTGAAGGTCTAGAATTGAAATACATGGGCCAGCAGACAATGGGGCATTACCCAATTCACTTCCATATGGCTGGGGATGTGGATGAGAAAGGAGGCTACAATCCTCCAACGTACGTGAAGGATGTCTCCATCCACCATACCTTCTCCCGCTGTGTCACTGTCCATGGATCCAATGGTTTACTGGTAAGATGCCTCGATGTCTACCTTAGAAACCAGTCAAAATGTTTCCTCGTAGCATGACTACAGCTTAATTATTGCTGAGCGATGTGTTTTATTGTTAGAGCTAGTCTCTGATAGTCTCTGACTCTTTCCCCCATCCTGATTGGGTGGCTATATATTCCAGGCATATTTCAACCTGCATTAAAAAGGAGGAGGCCACTGTGGCACGGTAGGCTGTGTGTGACTCAGAGCAGGCAGAGCTTTTGTCTGTGTGCAGCAATGTCTGCAGACCAGCCCATCTCTAATGAGTAGTTGGATCTACCCGTAGACAGACAGCTTGCTATTTAAAGAGGATAATCAGAAGGTTTAAGTGTGCTTCATCTTTCCTGTCATAAAAATTCATGTTTGTGATGCTGTTCACAACATAAAGCACTCACAGATCATTTCTCAGAGTTGCTCTCCAAAACAAGAAATTCTTTAGGATAAATCTATAAAATTACCTATGCTTACAAGACAAGTTGCAGCACACCAGAGATGGCAAGAACACAGATTCTCCCCAGCTGTAGGGGTGCCACCTTCTTTTGGGTAAGGTGCAGAGGAAAAGCAACATTACCTTACTGAGCATCCTGGAGTCTGGCATATAACCCCAAAATGCTTTCCTCACTCTTATCCCACCCCTGATGGGTTCTTCTTACCCATAGTCAGGAAATGTGCAGAAACCTATCCCAAAAGCAGAGCTGCTAAAGATGTAAAAGAAACATTGGGTTTGACCAGACAACTTTTCCAGTTGTCTGTATCAACTCAAATTTGAAGTCTAAAATGACAAGATTTCTGTGGGCAAAGGACTCAGCAAGATCCCAGTGTATTCCAAAACAAACAAAGAAGTGTGTCAGAGCCCTGAAGGGGAGCATTTGTAGAGTCAAGAGCCCTGCTACCATATATAAAGAATTTTAAGACAGCCCTTTGGCAGTTGTGCCCTGGACGGTCACTGTGCATTAGGAGTTCATGCCACTGTTTTAAAGCTGCTGTACCGTCTCATAGCAGGAGCCTGTAAGAATCTCTTTGCCTTGAACTTATTTGGGGAATAGCATTTGCTTTCAACATTGGCTGTGATTTTTGCCCTTTACTTACTGATGAGTGCTTCCTCCTTTACTGACTCTTGCACATGGATGGCTTCAGCTCACAGTCTTCCTTTTGGCAAGGACTGCAGGCTACAACCTCTAAAACTGGCAACATTGGAAGGGAAAGTCACAGGCATAATTAAAATGCACAGAAGTTGAAGAGAGGGCATTGAAATTGCAGTTCCAGAAGCAGAGCAGCTTTCATCTACTATTTATGAATCTGAGGTTTTGGGTTTGACCTCTGTCCTTCTAAGTTTATACATGATCCTAAAAACCTACCAAGTGAACACAGCTTCTGAAGAAAAAAGACACTCTACTATATAGATTATATAAGGCATCCAGGGTCACATGGCATCTTCCCAATTCCAAGTCTCCACTACAGGGGCTCAGTATATGACTAATGTGCAGAGCAGAAGGGCAGCACTGCAGGATTCATTTGTCACACCACCACGGGCTGTTACTAACGGGGCTATAAACACATCCTCTGGCTGCACAGAGGTTGCACAGCTGTTGACGAGCTGCAGACCAGCTAAAGCCCTGCTTCTGGATCTAATGTGAGATCTTCATTCCCTATTGCTTAATACTTGCCAAACCAAATACCCACAGCCTGGCATTTTTTATCGGTCAGATGGATGGATCCATATAGAGCATTTAGAAACAGTTCTGTCCCTTGTGCTTTCTCCAAGCGACATCTATGCCATAGGGGATCCATGGCATAGAGTCCATGTGCTCAGGCTTTTCCAGCCAAGATGGCATGATGAAATGTAGACAGGCTGGTGTAGCTGATGAAAGCGGCTTGATTCTCTTGCTGTTACTCAACAGCCACAAATCCCTAAATGACCGTGCTTTGTCTCCATGACAAAGCACCCAAGAGAGGTCTTAGAATTTAGGATTTATAATTTGAAATGTTAGCCAGGAATTTAATCCCTGTTGATTGGAGCTTATCAAAATGTGTGAATATGAAACTCTACTCATAATACTTTACCTGATTTTTATTTTAACTGTATAATTATTGCTGACATCGGCAAAGAAAGACCCAGTGAAATAAAGCAATCTGACCAAGTTTGTTCAGTTGCATCAGAGATGTGCCCCAAAGGTTTCATCATTTAAATGTTGTTTCATTGTCCTGTTATAGACGTCTACAGTCAGCAGCTCCATGCCTTGATTCATCAGGTGGTCCCACCACAATCTCCTCATCTGCTTTCTGACTCTATTTTCCTACCTTTCCTCTTCCTTCTGCCCAATATATTCCCAGACACCTACATGGGTCTCTGATGATTACAATAGTTGTTCTATACATTTCCTAGTTGCCTATTATCTTCTTACTTGGGCAACACTACCTGTTTATACATGCACGGACACCATTTGTGCAATGAGCTCCGTCTCTCCCTAGGATCAGGTAGACCCAAAGCATACTTTACTGAGGGAAAATTTGCCTTGATGATGTGCACAAGCCACACTTCGGAAATAGCCATACAAAAAATCTAGCTGGGCTATTAAACGTCAGACTAACACAACACTTAATGATGTCCTTAGCATTAATCCATTAGAGGTGCTTCTTTCTTGACTGTGGTTGAATACCTCTGCAAGTGCTTCAGCAAATGGAAGAGGGGCATTAGCTATTTTTAACTGTCATTGAAGCAGGGTGGTAATTTACATACAGGCTTCCCGGCTTGCTTTGCTATCACTTTTCTCATGTCACTTCAGAGATACTCATAATGAAGTCACTGGGAGAAAAAAGTGTCTAGTTATTCCCTATGACAGAAATGTTTTTCTGTGGGTCTGTACAGTGTGCTAAAAGTCTCTATCTCAACATTACCTCACTTACATTGCTGGGCTCTTCTGCACTTGTCTGCAAATTCACATTCACTGGAAGGCACAGAGGGTCCTTCTGGAGACAAATCTGTAGGAATTCTTTTCTCCCCGCAATTATTGATTGAAAATGCACTACTTACCCAATGTTTTCTTTAGTATACCAGCCATAAAACCACCTAGTTACGCCACTGCAATCCCAGGGATGAAACTTTGCTCTGATTCCCACTCTCTCCACTGTATCCTGGGGTAGAAACTAAAATAGAAACAGCCATTAGGGAGGGAAATTAAATGGAGGCCAATAAATAGTCTGGCAGAATTCAGGGGAGAGCTGTACTTCATGGAATAAGAGGTTGGTATCTAACTGCTTCAGTGGTATCTGCTTTTAGTAATCCAGCTATAATACACAGCAGTTGTTTTACCATATAGCTGGCCATAAATTACTCATGGTTAAAGCAAGATTATGGACTATTAGGAAGGCTTTAATCAATCAAAAATTAAATCCATTGGAAAAATTATTTTGGAACAAGCCTCTCAATTGCTATCCAAGCATTTCTGTACTGGGCTAGTGCATGAAAACACATACAGGAAACTAAGTCAGAGCTGAGCGAGAGATGAGATATGGGGAAAGTAATGGATCAAAGGGGAGGTGACAAATACATTAGGGACCAGGTCCCTGGCTGATAACTCTGTGTTGTTCTGTGGGCTTTCAGGGATGAGGTAGGAGAACAGTGGGTATTTGCTGGCTCTGAGCCTCTCTGCCAGTGCACACTCCTCTCTCCTTCACTCCTCCCTCGCCATATACTAGGAGGAGTGAAGTTACTCCCCATGCAAAGAGGTGTGCTTTGCCTCAGCTATGGTCTGCTCGCTACAGGTTTTCATGTGCCAATCTTGGTGCAGTGCTGTGCTAGCTGGAAAGAGAAATAAATGGTCAAACAAAGCAGCTAACATTTCTCTATGAAAACCTTCTCTATCATCTAAATGCCACAGCACTATTACTACTATGGCTTATGTGTCTTTCCAATATTACTGTGTGTAATACACTTTGGTGGCAGTTTCGGTGCAATTCTGACATCTCTTCGATTAAGACTTTCTCTATATGTTGGAGAACTTCTGAAGCTAGTCACTATCTTGAAATGCTCTCCTATCCTGTAAACCTTTACAATCACAGGACTGGGACAGCTCATAATTCCGCATAGTTTTATACCTAAATAAAGAAGCCTTGACCTTGCAAAACCTTTCATCTAATTAGATGGGGGAAGTTAGAAGTAAATTTTGGTGCAGCAGTTTAAAGGAATGCACCACTTTGCAGGTCATTTTAGCTGTGTTTAATTTACTGTGATGACTTGTGTTCAGAGATTTGAGTATTTACACTGGAACAGGGATGATACATAATAGATGTGTGTGTTGATGTAAGCTTGTAATAGACTTGGCAAGCAAAGTGTTCTTTCTTATATGAAAACATCCTTGTAATCATTTCAACACTACTCCTAGGATTTTTTTTTTTAAATTGGTGCCCCTCGCCTTGAGAATGAAGCATGAAGGTGACAGAGGAGTCTCAGGCCTGTTAAAAAAAAATAATTCAGGTACCTGAGTATCCATGTCTCTCAATGACACCATAAAAAATAGCTCTTCTCTCCAGTTCCACGTTGTCTTTTGCCCCATGGCAATTGGTGTTTCATCAGAAGCATTTGTAGGAACACATTGGTGTCAGGCTAAGCTTTGCCAGGAAGGTTTCAAGGCGGTTGATGGGTGATGGCTGATGAGAAGAGCAAGGAGAGCATCCAGGAGAGCCAGCACTTCACCTGGGTAATGGAGACCTGAAATTAATTTTCCATACCCCAGACATATCTACTAACAACTGATTTGCTGGACACAGTGTGTCTGAGTGCTGTTGTTTCCCAGCCAGTCCTAGCCTTAGGCTTCAAATTCATGTATCTGCTCCTGAAATTGTTTTCTCAGATCTTTCAGTGGGGTCATGGGTATTGTTCTGTCCAACACAACAGTGTCCCGATGTTAACAACATTCAAACCAAAACCAGAACAGCCCTGATTAACACCAGCTGATTTGTCTCAGGGTCAAATAAAGCTTCTGTCAACAACTTGGAAAAAAGAACCAGGTCAAACCTAAAACAAGCCTGCCTGTCTGGAAAACAACTTGCCGCCTCTCCGATAGCCTGAAAAAATATTTTTTCAGCTCAGCTACATTTTTCAGATGCATTTTATGTAGCTGCTCATGTAACTCCATGTGAAGATGAATGAGCCCAGATGTGATCTGAACATCTAACATCCTCCATTCATCCCCCACTCTGTGTATTTTCCAACCTCATGCTAAGACAGTCTCTGATTTCACAGGCGGGCAAAAGAATGGAATGAGCATTTCCTAGGTGATGACAACTTGTAGCTAAATTTAAATGTTGGAGTTACTGCTTAGACTATAAGCTCTTAAGAGCAGAAAGTGATTTTGCTTTTGTTTTTGCTTATATACCCTGAGTTCAAAATGGTACTGAGGCTCCTACGTGATATTACTGTAAAGTTTCTCATTATTGTGAAGTGGCTGAAGCATGAAACCTGAACACTGACCTTTGTTTTCTACATGCAGGTGAAGGATGCTGTGGGTTATGATGCCCTGGGACATTGCTTCTTTACAGAGGATGGACCAGAGGAGCGCAACACATTTGATCACTGCCTTGGACTTCTTGTTAAGCCTAGCACTCTGCTTCCCTCTGACCGAGACAGCAGGATGTGCAAGCTGATCACGGAGGGCGCTTACCCAGGGTACATCCCCAAACCCAGACAGGACTGTAGGTGAGTAGGACACAGGAGATAACATTACTTGTATAGGATTATGTAGTCCTCTATGGAGGTCTGGGCTGAATGCACTAAAGGTTTGCTGTCCCAAGCTTTTATAATTATGCTCTTCTGATGTGTGCACACATTTTCGCTTTTAGCATAAAGCCAGTCGAGATGGCTGCTACCTCAGATATTGAAAATCTCTCTTTCAAAGTACATAGTGATGCCTTGTACCTTATGAAGCCTTGATCCCAATGGCTCAGCAAAAATGTTGCCCAGTTCAAAACGGGCTGGGTTCTGACATCGGTGCTCAGGTGAAATGGTAGCTAATTTTGGAAATACTCCCATTAATTCAGAAGTCATTATTTGCAAAGAACAAACAGTGTTTAATGGTACGGCATTGGCATTATACACTCATTTGTCACAGTCTGCCTGAATTGTGGAGTGAAACCAAAATGATATAATAAATGCAGTTAAGCACAGAATTGGAACTTGCCAATAAAAGATCAAAGACTGTATACACCCATTGGATCTCTAATAGTCTGTCCATACATGAGCTCATGAAAATATTTCCATGAGAATGTCTCCAAATTTCTATTTGCTACAAATACCATATTAAACATGAAAAATGTTGAAGGCCTTTCATCTCTCTTTTTGCAAGACCCTTTCCTCTAAGTGTCCTTGCAGATCTGCCAGCTAAGGTTTAAATGAGGATTATAGAAGCAATTGTAATAAGAAGGGATTTTAGAAGTTCTTTTTGCATTTTTGTTGCCTTGTTAGGAAAAAATCCAGGTGAAGTATAGAAGAAACACAACCAGCTTAGCCACACAGTTAAGCATTAGAATTTTTCTAGAGGAATTATGGATTCTTCATTAGCAGTAATTTTTAAGCACAGATTAGAGAAATGCCAATCACAAATACTGTAGTTTTAGTTGACTCTACAGCCTGTTCAGGTCACTCTGGATGGCATCCCGTCCCTCTGGTGTATTGACAACACCACACAGCTTGGTGCAAACTTGCTGATGGTGGACTCAATCCCTCTATCTATATTGTTGATAAAATGTTAAACAGTACCGGTCCCAGCACAGACCCTTGAGGAACACCATTTGTCACTGCTCTCCATCTGGACCTCAGGCCATTGAGTATCACCCTCTGGATGCAATCATCCATCCAGTTCCTTATCCACTGAACAGTCCACCCATCAAATCCATATCCCTCCCAATTTGGTAAGCAGGATGTAGTGGGGGACTGTGTCAAAAGCCTTACAGAGGTCCAGATAGATCACATCCTTAGGTTGTCCCTTATCTACCGACATACCGGCATGGACTCATTGAACTCCTGATGGCCATTCTAGACCTTCTTTCTGTGAGTTTCTAGTTAGTTTACTGTCCCAAAATCAAAGCAGAGAACCTAGGAATATGATTTCATTGCTAATTACTGGCTGTTCAGGGAAAATACTTATTTTTATACATATCAGGTAGCTAAATACCTTTATCTTTCTCTATTGCCTCAGCTCTTCCTGAGATGGTACTAAACTTTTAAAGTAAATCTGCGTGTTTAGCAGGTAGGCAAGCAGATCCCCATCTGTAGTCCAGAGAGTATAACAAGTGGTTTGGAGCAGATCTGTGGAACCACATTGTTTTCAGAGTGTTTTCCATTAAAACTGGAAGTCAAGCTTGCCCTTGAGAGTTTAAAATTGACGGTGGATCATCTTGAGGACAAGACCCTTGTGCAAGAGAATGGGAGGTGTTCCACAATGGAGATTTCTCTTGACACCATGGAGCATTGGTGCTGTGTTGAAGCTGCTGGGAGACAGGAACACTTCTCCCCATGGTCCATATTTTCCTCCAGGATTTTATTCTGCTGTAGTTGGAGAGAAGGAAGGAATCTACAGTAAAAAACAATCAAACAAACAAACAGCTAAATTTCTGACCCACAAAAAGTCAATGAGGAAGTCCCTGGAGCCAGACTTCCATCCTGAAAATGAGACAGAAGCTGATTGATGCCTAACAGCTAAAAATCTTTAGGGGTTTTCTTTTATTTGGAAATACTCTCATTCTGCTGAGACTGTATCAGTATCACCCGTTCTGTCCTCAGAACAAACTGGGGTTTTGTCCAAAAACATATTTTTAGCTTTTTAGTTTGGCCAGGGAAAGAGATGAATTCATGCAATGCTCTTTTTCACATCTGTGTTTGTTTATAAATTACACTTAATGTCTCCATTCATAAAATAAGAGTTAATCAGCCATTGTCCTCATTTTCCACTGATAATCCACTTAATAGTCAGAGGGACATATTTTGTGTCATTTTGAAGATTGCTATATGAGAAACCACTAGGAATGGTAGGCGGAGGTCTAATGAACAGGTCCTGTGGTACTTTCATCTGCTATGTCTTCCTTTATAAAACAATTCAAGGTTTGATGAGAAAAATAACTTGTTTTTCACCGGGCTCATCCAGCCTGCAAGTGCATGAGTACACTAACTCTGCCCCTGGGGCAGGGGCCAAAGCCCCCAGCGCAGGGACGAGGGACAAGCACCGGCTGCGGCTTCATTGGCTTGGAAGAGGAAGGCAGGCAGCTGCTGCCAAAAACTAAAAGAGGATTGTGCCAAATGACACAGTACCTGCCCAAGCCATGAGGCTCTGAGGAACTGGAAGTTCCTCTCTGAGGCGACTGAAAGACAGGTCCCTGTGGAAATACAATGTCCTTGCCCTTGCCCCCACAGTAGGAGGTAGTCTATAAAAAAATCTCAAATTGTTTCGTCCTAGGCTAGTCCTGTGCCTAAAATAGAAAAATATTGGTCCATTTTCACAGTAAAATCACACAAATGGAACCTCAGCTTAGGCTAGCAAAATCAGTTGGCCTAAAGCCCCCATGTCCTTCATGGCAAGATTAAAACAGACATAAGGGTTCTGTAAATTTATTCCCTGCAGGAGGGCAGATGTCACCCAGAAAATTTAGGGATCCAGTCTGCTGGTTTTAAGTGCTGGATGTTTTCCTCCCAAAGTTCATGTGCCTGTTGGTTAATGAATGCTGTATGTCACAGGACAGACAGTGATGGATTGGTATTTCTTCCTTGATGGGAATCTTTCAATTAAGAGTCTTTTATGTGCATTAGACAAATGAAGTCCTTTTGTCCCAAAACAAATGCATAGGAGGGTAGGAGCAAATAAAGTTAATGAATCACAGCAGATCTTAGAAAAGGCAGGTCCCAGGCTACACTTGCAAAGCCCTTAAGAGGCAATTCTTCTGGTCCCTTGATTAAATGAGTCTCTAATGAACCCAAGGGCTTATTTGGGGGCAAAGTTCTTTTCTATGGCTTGTGCAACAACATATTTACCTTATCATAAAACATGACTGACATCTGACAGCTTCACAGCAGGCTTGGAATTGCAGTCAAAATTCCTCATTTAATACTTGGGGTTTTAAAAGATAAGGGCATGCTCTCTGTCAAACTGCAGAGGACACATGTGGTATGAGAATAGAGAGGGAAAAGAAATACCCAATCCCTTTGCCCCCTAGGCAGGACCCCTTATCTGGAGAGTTATCAGCCCTGCCTGTACTAGGGGGGGGAGGTTGATGGGTGACTGGTGTGTGCTCAGAGTGTCATTTTCATGTTATTCTTTGTTTTTCTGACCTGCAGCGCCGTATCCACCTTCTGGATAGCCAACCCACACAACAACCTTATAAACTGTGCAGCTGCAGGATCTGAAGTGAGTGCCCAAGTTTCTTATTTGGTAACAGCTCAGACCGGCTACAGCCCTGCAAGGCTGAGACTCTTGCTGGAATAAAACCTGCTTCTATTACTCAGGCATTTTTTTGAAACTGCTAGATCGTGACATTTATTAATATGGCTAGTGCCACCAATAAAATGTAATGCTTTTCCTTTTGTTCCACATTCTTGTCACTTGCTGTTTCTAGAGCTGGATGGCTTTAACAAAAAATTCCCCAGCCTTTGCACAGCGTGCAGCCTGAATAAATTAAATAAATGTGACTGTGGAGTCCAAATGAAGTCTTTGGCACTGAATCTGTTGATTGCAGTACAGTAATGGTGCTCCGAAATTTCAATCAGCACTGATGCTAATTCCACAGGAATTCTTGGTCACACCAGGAGCCTTTATTTTCCTACTAGGACAAATAAATAAGAAGATCAGGCCTTAAACAAAGAGATGCAGTTTTTCCAAAGCTTCCAGATCTCAGTACCTAGATTCAGGCTCCCAGATACAGTTTTAAGCAGCTAAATAAAAACAATCTGATATTAAGATCTGTGCATAGGAGGACATCAGTATATGTGTGTGTGCGTGTGATGGAATTCTAAAGTCTCATTTGCAGCTTCAATATAGATGTCAGAGCTTAACTTAAGGCACTTTGAAGATGCTAGTTTGGGAGTGTGAATGTATGTGTGTGTTAAACTTTTCGCTGCATACAGTTATACAGGTCAACGCTGCTAGCTGTGATTTGTCCCGAAATCTTCTGGCTTACGTCGCGTGGCTTTACTGATATATCCTTGAGCTAATATAGACCAGCAAAGAAGTTCAAACAATGGCTCATATGCCCCTTCTTTTTCTCAGGAAACAGGCTTTTGGTTTGTTCTGCACCATGTGCCCACGGGGCCCTCAGCGGGCATGTATTCCCCCGGCTACTCCGAGCACATGCCGATGGGGAAATTCTCCAACAACCGCGCACATTCCAACTACCGGGTGAGTCTGCATGCAACGGGAATGCTGCCCTTGGAAAAAACACCGTCTTCTCGCTCCAGCTCTTTGGGTCTGCAAGCTATTAATGCCTGTGCTTTCTGTTTCACTCAAAGTTGCTGCAAGCTTGTTTGTGTCTGCAGATAAAGCAGCTTGCGTGCTGGCGTGGGAGCTCTCAGAGTCAGCCAGAACCCACTTCACTTGGCTCTTGGGTATTCAGAGCGGCTCTTCCCTCTGCTCAGGCTGCTCCTCTGCTTCTGCACTCCTAAAATAGTGCCTCCAGGAGCATCTATTGGCAGCTTGTCTAATTATAGAGCTCAACTGCCAATGTTAGCAATTAACTGAACAGCTTCTAGAGGGATAAATACGGGCCGCTGTGTCTAATCGCCTTCTCTTTACTTATTTACCCTTAGCATGCCATGTCTGCTACTGAGGGATTTAGGCTGCTGCAGGGTGTTTGTGTGTATGGTGACACATGCAGTTACAAGAGAGGTGCAGTTTCTGGAAATTTGCAGCAATTTGCAGGGTGTATGCAAGCCCGGATAATCCTGGCAGCCCTCTGTTTCACATGCTACTAATAAAAGCAGTTGTTAGGATCCTGCAACTGACTTGGGCTTAGGACAATTGGAGGCAGAAACTGGAGATAGAAAGACCTGTAGATTACACAAATATACTGTAATACTGCATTTCTATTTTCTTTTAGGCTGGAATGATCATTGATAATGGCGTCAAAACCACACCAGCCTCAGCCAAGGACAAAAGACCTATCCTGACACTGATTTCTGGGAGGTAAAGTGTTTTGCACAATTTGGTTTGGAAAAGACTTCCCTATAGCAGTAACTGAAAGCTCTGAAATTGCCCCCAAGGAAGCTGACAGAAATCATTGCTATCCCATCGGGGTGGCTGTTACTGAGAAAAGGTCTTCACCTAGATTTACAACTATCTAACTTCTTCTCCATTCCCCTTGCTAAGGGATGCCCAGCACCCACACCCTTCTGGGTTTGCCCTTGCTGTTGATTTAGGACCTGCTTGAACAGGGAGAGCTTATGAGACAGAACTCACATTTTGATTTCAAATTGCTGATTAGTTCCAAATCTGACACTGCAATAATAGTTAACAATTAAATACCCAGAGTGATTCTTCATCCCTGCTGCTGTGCATTGCCTCTGTATGGCATAATGGAGTCATTTAGAAATACTAGAAACCTCTCCAAACAGTGCATCTTATCACCTACTGGTGCACCTACCATAAACTGGTGGCTTCTGAGAATCCCCGCTCTTTCCCCAAAGCTGAGCCCAGTGAGGAGACTGATATAAGCAGAAGGCTTCTTGGGCACCCAAGTGTAATAGCATGAAGACCGTATGTGTACCCTTTTATCTCATTAGAGGTTGAATCTGGCTGTTAATTTAGTTACCAACCCCAGGGAGAGAAAAGAACTTAAATATTCCCAAGTTTCGTAGTTTTCTTTCCTGGCAGACCAATTGCCTCCAGTTGCACCCAACCTGCTTTCTCCCATGACTGGGTTTCTTTACCAAAGAAAACATGTAGAGAGGAGAAACCAAACCTGCCGTAAACCTCTGCTCAGTGGGGAAGAGTGACTATTTTATCCTTTTCTCTTTCCCATCTCTGGGGTGTGGGTTACCCAGATGGCTGTAGTCGTGCACTGGGCCAGCATTGCAAGGGTGAGATCAGCTCCTCCCCAGGAGAACTCAGCCAGCAGCTCAGCTCTCGGTTATCAGTGATCCCTATCACTCCAGTGCCCTGCTAGCAGCTGATGCTAAAAGATGTTAAAAAGTGAATACTATTTACATTATTTCGATGCTCAACTAATCGAAATTATTAATGCAATGCTAAAAGTAACTGCTAAAAATTAATTTATTAAAAACAGTTTGCTCTGCAAGTACTTCCAAATTCTCTTGGGAGCCTGATGCTGCCATATAGAAGCATATAGAAAACCATATAGCTGAACACGTGTCTTGGGAAACTGCCCGCTGCCATACAAAATGTGATTACAAAAGGCAATTTGTCCCTTGCCATACAAGGGCAGGAATGACCCCTGGAAGCCAAGCAATTCATAATGCAGTCATGTTTATGCTCAGGGATTACCCACCAGCACAGGCTGCAGCTCAGATTATTTATACCGTTTTCCATTTTTCATATGTCAAGGCTGAATAAATGATTATAGCTGGACTGGCTGGGGCAAACTTTGAGCTAGGCTGGGCAGTTACAGACCTGGAGAGATTATTCTGCATTCTGTTACAGCATTAAAAATCCCTGCCAAATTCTGTACTCTGTAGTGTTTCTTTAGTTACACATGGATGTGAATGAAGCTGGAATCTATCTCAAAATATCTGTATTTAACAATGTCTGGGGAATTCACAAGGGCTGATACTAAATCTCTCTCTGAAAGCAAATGCACAGTGATGATGCTGCCAGAGGAATATTCATTTACTGGAAGCCTATCAGCCTGATGCTCAGTTTTAGATTGATATGATGGCTTATTAAGCAAAGCAAAGCGCTATTGAATATCTGTTAGCGATTTGACAGCTTGGCCTCGCTACCCATTGTTGAGGCATGAATTTTAATCTCTGGACCATCCGTTGCTGGCACTGAGCTGGATACTCATCTGTCAGCTTTTCTAAGCTGTGTAGTATGATAGAAGATGCTTCTTCAGTAGCAAAAGGGAGAGCTGTGCCTCAGGACCGGGTAAATGACAGCCGAGCTCAGCATCACCCCGGTGAGCCAGAGCCTTGCTCGGAACCTGTGGCCTGAGCCTTGGCTGACAGGCAGCAGCTGAGGGCACACATTGCTGTAGCTCCCACTTGTGTTTGCTTTTTCCCTGCAACGGGTCAATATTTCATCATGCTTGAGAACTTCAGAGTTAATAAATCTTCTACGTGTGTCCTGGGTAATGCAGAGTGGGAACAGTAAAGGACATACTCTCAGCCCCTCTCCAAGATGTTTTCATTCCTTTCCACAGCAAGGAAAATTTGGCAGTGGTTCTCATTGCCACAGTATAGCCAAGGTTAGGAGATAAGAATGCTCAAAAGGGAAAACAACAGGATATTTATCTAAATAACAGGAATATGCTAAAGGATAACAGGATAACAGTAAGGGATTTCACAGATCTCAGATTTTTGGGAGCAATAATACACTTTCCATGCCTTCAGCAGTATATCAGCAATACAATAACAGAAAGGTGAAAGGAAACTTGGAGAGGGCCTTTACAACTGCCTCGCCTGGACTCTCCTTCCCTTGGCAGTTGAGTTTGGCCATTGCTGCTTGATGAGACACGCTACTTGGATGGACTGTTGTCCCAAAGCTGTTCCTGAGTTAGCAGAAACCAGATGTTTAGCAGGGCCGTGCACCGAGCAAGGCTACCTTCCCTTGCCAACCTTTCTGCTCTCCTTCTGGTTGCAGATACAGCCCACACAAAGATGCCGATCCTTTGAAGCCCAGGGAACCTGCAATAATTGAGCGCTTTATTGCCTACAAGAATCAGGATCACGGGGCCTGGCTGCGCGGTGGAGATGTGTGGCTGGACAACTGCCAGTGAGTTTTGCCTTATTTCAACTCTCGGAGTTCAGCCTGGTGTTTATGGCGAGCATAGCTGTGGTTCAGACTATTTATATTGCTTTGCACCTTCCCTATGGCCAAGACTGAAATAAAGATGAACCGTTAAGTAAACACAGGCATTATTTTATGTAAACAAAACCTGCTTTGTCTGAACTGAAGATCCCTCTGATTGTTTCTCTGTCTGATGCTAACGAGCGGTCAAAAACGGTCGTTTACACAGTGACATAGACACAGATGCAAATAATTAAAAACTAATTTATTATTTTTCACATGAATAACGAGGTGCTTTGAAAAGGAAGCAGCAAAATCCACCACCTTCCCTGACTAAGCCTGGTCAGAGATCAGTTTATGTGGTTCGCTGTTATGCTGAATAAGCGAGTACCAATGTAGCAGACATAAAACTATGCATCATACCAGCAAGGGAGAGAGACTGGACAAGTGTGTGCTGTGCTCTTTGAAGGCCATTTCCTGCACTGGTCAGAACAGATATTTGTTTTGCACTTGAAAACAGATGATCTTCTAAAGTTTCTTTTGCTGAGCTGGCCTCTTGATACCAACCTCAATGAAGAGAGAGGAGATAAAGAAAAAAGCTACTTTACGAGGCATATTGTGGTTACAAATAGGCTTGACATTAGGAAAAAATTCTTCACAGAAAGAGTGGTCAGACACTGGAATCGGCTGCCCAGGGAGGTGGTGGAGTCACCATCCCTGACTGTGTTTAAGAGTAGATTGGATGTGGTGTTGAGGGATCTGGTGTAGGGGAGAACTTTATAGAGTAGGGCTGATGGTTGAACTCGATGATCCCAAGGGTCTCTTCCAACCTGAATGATTCTATGATTCAATGATTCTAACTCCAGTAGGAATAGCTGTCACAACGTTATCTAGTGTGCAATTCCTGGCCAGAGCTGCCTTACCTTTGAGTGACCCAAAACTCTTGAAGCACCTGGTGGTATAAGAGGCTGTAGCAACTGACCAGGTTGGTGAGAGTGAGACCGTAGCAGAACAGTCAGAAATGTAATATTAAGTAACACATGTGTGCTTCTTACGAACTTATGAACCAGAAGTATCTAGTGCACTTCATGGCCTGCAAGAGTCGTCTTTGCAGCACAGTCATGTCATTGAGACATTTACATTGCTTATGGAGCAAATGCAGCGGACGGAGGTTGCTGGAAGACCGAGTACTTTATCTGTTTCCAGCAGCAAGCCTAGGAGTGTATGTGAATTCGAGGAAGCAGTCATCAAACTGTAATTGTCTTTATAGCCACAGTAATTTCCTTTTCTATTGCTGCAGAAAGACTTATGTATTATGCTAACAAAACAAATGGTAATGTGGCGTGCAGCATGTGAACTGCAGGCTGCGTTCGTGGGGCCGGGGAAAGGCAAGGGGACGCGATAGCGTGTGAAGGGCTGCCACCTACAGACACAAACAGGACAAAGCCGGGGTTTATTCCGCTGCCGGCTCTCCGCTCCTGCTTTGGCCGAGATCAGTGACAGATGTGTTAAAAGAGTGACACTGACGTGAACATGCCATCAAGACTTACTCGTACAATCACATTAATTGTAGTCCTTCTATAAGCAGGAGTCCGGTCCAACAGTTGCTGTCATTTATCCCGTTTAAAAGCTTTGGGATTTCAGCAAAATTATAATACATTTAAATATCTTTTTTTTTTTTTCTTTTTAATAAGAAATATCTGATCTCTATCTTCCTGTTGATGAAGGAGAAGCCAAGCTTTTATGTTTTAATAACAGTTCTTGTACAGTTATTTCATGGAAGCACTATAAGATAAACATACTTGGAGGATCACAGAGGTGTGTGTAAAGCAAAGCACTATTAAATAATAAAAGCTACTTTGAGTGAGAGATAAGCATGATCTTTCTACTTAACAGTGAAAAAAAGCATGGTCATTAGACACCGTTAGGGAAAAAGTTTTATCAGACAAGTAAACTATGCTCAGGAATCACCAGCTTAACCTCAGCTCAGAGAAATCAGGTGCATGTCTGCTGCTTTATATGATTTGCATATACCACAAGATGTGCCAAAAAATCTTCCAAAACTAGACAGGGAACAAACCTGGAAAAGCCTAAGCCTCCCCGTGGACACTGTTGAGTAGTTAAGCCCTGCTGTCCTCCACCCTCCACCTCCTTGGCTTTGTCTGGTTAGTTTGATATGAAAAAAACAACCCAACCTCTTCTGAAGCAACCCCCTTCTCTTTGCAGGTTTGCTGACAATGGCATTGGCCTGACCTTGGCAAGGTAAGTGTGGGGTGGGCTGTGCTGCAGCCTGAGGCACAGCTGGTGGGAGTGGCTGTGAGCAGCCCCTTCACCTCCAGCCCTTCCTTCCCAGTGGCGGGACTTTCCCTCACGATGATGGCTCAAAGCAAGAAATCAAGAACAGCCTGTTCGTTGGCGAGAGTGGAAACCTGGGCACCGAGACGATGGACAATGAGATCTGGGGACCTGGAGGCCTGGATCACAGAGGAAGGACCCTGCCCATCGGCCCGTAAGTTTGGCTCAGCACTTCAAAGCACTCTCTGTTCCCACTCTCGGTGCAAACTCCAGGCCAGTGTGGTTTCTGCAACACTGTTCAGTTTAATAACCATTACTCAGAAAGCATTTGGTTTCATGTCTCCTGATCCCAAAGTCCTCACTGTGCAGCTGCTGCTGGCAGGTACATACTCACCAGCTGCCAAGACAGCATCAAGCTCCTCTTTCCTTTCCCTTCCCTTTACAAACAGTGTGGAGAAGACAGCACAAGGACTGTGTGCTACCTGGGCACTTCTCTGTATGTGGTTGAGCAATGTGGCAGTCTCTGTCTGGGTCAACTGTCAGGAAAGCTCACAGAAGCCCTTTCCTGGGCTTGGGCTGGCCCAGATGTGGTCATAGATGTCCTCAGAGCTGCTGTTACTATTGCTGCAGTGCTACAGGAATTTGATGCCTTTGTTAAATAGTTTTGAAATAGCTAGTGAACTTCGTGTGTGGCCTCTTCCTAGACCTTCATCCTACAGACTGATTTGCAAGTGAAGTAATATTTTGTTGTTATTCCTAAAAACATAGTTATCCTAGCAGTAGCTTTACAAACAGCTCAGCTGAATTTTTTCTGCTATTTTATACACCTCAACTTTGCTTGTCATTAGCAATATAGGAGGCTTATTATTAACCCAATCTGCTATGACTTTCTAGTATCCTTTACGTATATACATATGGGCATATCTCGTGTTGGGCATAGAAGCTCAGAGGGACAGAACAAATGCACAGAAGCAGGCAAGCCGTGTCTAAGAGAAACCATTCAGATGAGAAAGGGATCAAATTTATATATCATAAGTGAAATTTGAACCATCTTATCTTAACCCCTTAAAGAGTTTAAGTATCTTGTTCACTTAATCAGTGTGAAAAATGGTGTCTTCTTTACCTTGCAGATGATATCATGAAAGGCTGTTAATAAAGGTTCATTAGTCTGCCCCTTCACCTCTTTTCATCCCTTTAGATTGTAAGACTTTCCTTGTTTTCAAGTCCATTTTTATTGCAGTTAGGGTGCACTGTTTATTTCCAAGTTCCTTTGAAAGATGTGGTGGAACTTCTTTTAGCCCTGCCGTTACTCAGCCCAAGGAGTCTGCACAGCCCTGATGAGTTTCAGGTTTCACTGCTGCAGAACTCATTTCTGATGGCAAACATGGATTTATTCAGTTTTAGCTCAATGCTTTGGCATTGCTTTAAGTTCCTTCCCTTGAGGAGCACAGACCAAGTTAAGATGATCTGTTCAGACACGAGAGAACTTGAGCTGAACTTGCAAGGATAAGAGGACTTCACAGACCTAAAAAAGAGGGAAATCCCTTCTCTTCCAAAAAATGAGCTCAGGAGTCATCTTAAGGGCTGTGAAAAATGAAAGCAGCTAAGAAACAAGTGCTGCGGGACTGTATGTGTCTAGAATACATTCTCATCCTCACATTAATGTGTCATGAACAAACCTCTCTTTCTCCTCCAAATGTGTTTTAGGGATTTTCCCATTCGAGGGATTCAGTTCTACGATGGACCGATCAATGTCCAGAACTGCACCTTCCGCAAATTCGCTGCCCTGGACGGCCGGCACACGAGTGCCCTGGCCTTCCGGCTCAACAACGCCTGGCAGAGCTGCCCCAACAACAACGTCACTGACATCCATTTCGAAGACGTTCCCGTGAGTTATTCTTCTCAGAAAGGCCTTTTCCAGTTGGCTTGGAAATGGGATTGTGGGCAAAAAGGGTGTAGAAGCCTTCAGGAGAAAGCATGAGATCTTCAAGACGTTGCCCATTGTCTTTGCCAGAAGTTTAACAAAGAGGGTGGCAGCTAAGAAAGGGAAAACTGGGTGGGAGAAATAACAAGAAAATCCAATTCTCTGACAGGTTTGCAGCAAACCATAAGCAGGCACCAGTTTCAAAAAAATAGTGACATTCAAGTGGAAACCATTTCCATATCTGTGTGTCTCAGAAACTGTTGAAATAGGGAGAAGACTCCGCCCCCCTTATTTTCAACAGCAGGTTAATATTAAAGAAACTACAGAGGGAAGTCTGTTGTGGAAGGTCTAACTTACCTAGAAGCAGAAAATACTGATTTTGGGAAACAGCCAGCGAAACTAAGCCAATGCGGGGTAATTCCATGGACTCCAGTTCTGCAGACTTAAATGAGAGCAGAGCCCAGCCAAAAAGGGTCTGCCAGGCTTTGAATTACAGCATGAACTTCTGGGTGTTGGTCTGGACCTGTCCTGGGGTCTGTGCTTTTGAGTTATTTTTGTACTTGCCTGCACACATATGTGCTAGCTGGTTTGCTGAGGTTCACCTCTAGCAGCTGTTAAATCCAATTGCCAAACATTACAAACAAACAAATAAATAAATAAAGTGGTTGGGACTGAAATGGTTTGGGTTGCTTAACTTTCAAAAAATTAGCAGACTTGCTTGCATGTCAGGAAAAGTGCTGACTAGCAATCCTCGTGCCAAATGGGATGAAAAAGGCAAAATTCCCCTAAAAGTGTTGGTCGGTCACTCTCTCACATTGCACCAGGCAGGCTGGTGACATGACATTTATTTATTCTGGATAAAAATATCAGTCCAAAGTTGCCTGAGCAGTCATTTCCCAGGGGAGATCACTGATTGTTCCCAGCATCAGTGTGACTTTATGTGGCTTTGGAACCTTAAGAAAATATTAGCAGACAATCAGTGAAGCGGCTGCAGTGAAATTGCCCTGTCTCCTGAACCTTCCTCTGGAATTCTAAAACAAACCTTCACACAGCTGAGGCTGAAATTCTGGTTGTTTTAGCCTTCCTCCCATGGTCAGCGGGGAAATTTATGTCTGCTCTGTCTGACAAATCAGGCACACCTTCTCAGTGTGTGACCCAGCTCTGATTTTGTGCTTAATGAAGTGTGTAGGTAGAGACAGTCCTGACGTGGCTGTACCAAGTGGCAGTGATGTTCCTGCCAACTAACAAGACCAGTTCAGCTGAAAATTATTTTGGTGCTTCCATCTTTGGATGGTCAGTTTCAGAAGCTCATAGTTTTATTGCCACATAACTTCTATCTCAGAGGACCTGCAAACCCAAAATCATCTGGAGTCATGGGGCCTCAGAGCCATTGAGCATCAAGCCTATCATCTCTCAAGCCGAGCAGCCAAAATCTGTGGCCATTTAAAGAATGGTGCTGTTGGTACATACACAGCCCACAAACCCAACACTTTTTCTTGTCGAAGCTACTTTTCAGTGCCAAATAAAGTCAGAAAATGGGTCCTTTGAGCCACTCTAGAGACCATAGCCACTCTACTGTGATTAATTATTTTCTGGACATGTAAATGTATTTCACTGTTTTGTTTAGATTACCTCAAGGGTCTTCTTTGGAGAACCTGGACCCTGGTTCAATGATCTGGATATGGACGGTGATAAAACGTCAGTTTTTCATGATGTAGATGGTTCTGTGTCAGAATATCCAGGCTCATACCTGATAAAAGAAGACAACTGGTTAATCAAGCATCCTGACTGCATCGACGTACCTGACTGGAGAGGTTCCATCTGCAGTGGACACTTTGCACAGGTAAGGCTGCTAACCTTGCAGCATCATATTCACTTTATTTTATCTTAAATTTCTTGCCACTGTAAAGTTGACCTTTAGAAATGGACTTTCTTCAGAGTGCTCAGGGTTTATTGATCTGCATATCTGCGCAGGTGGTTTCGAGAACGATGATAGTGTGGTACATTTTCAGATACTTTGGACTTGATAGTTAACAGCTCTAACAACTTCTGCCTGAAGTCCCCTTAGAGTTCCATAAGCATTAACAGATTAATATTCATAAATCTATGGGCTGTTGGCTAGGTATTTTTCCTTGATTTATGGAAGGAAGTGTTTGCCCACAGTGTTATGGGAAATGTGCTGAGGAGTCAAAATTAGACTTCAGCTCTCATGATCTTTCATCCTGTTGCGTAACCACCAAACCATTCTTCCTACCACAGAATCTCTGAGTGCTGCCACCTTCAGAGAGCCCTCACTTCCCTCTGATGAGTAGTGCCTGTTTAGGTTTTAGGTATTGCAACTGTTGTTTTTCTCTGTGTCATGCTACTAAAGCCTATTTGTAACCACTGAGCTGGTTTTACTGCTTCTGAAATCCAGACAGAAGGGTCCTTGTTCAGGAGTCAGATGTCTGAGGTAGATATTGTCCCACTGCTGAGGGTTGCCACTAACACTGTGAAATACCCTCATGCAGGCTTCTTTGAAGCCTTGACTGACACACACTCTTGAACTCAGCCAATGAGGAAATGATCCTTCTTTTTTTTTTTTCTGAAAACAGTTGAAAACTTTGTTGGAGAGGAAGCCTAAGAAATTGGACATAAATGTACAGTGTACAGGTCACTGCCAGAGTCATGGGCCGTGCACCAGTTCCTGTCGATTGAGTAGCTGTGCCTTTAACGTTTGACTGTCATTCATTAAATCCTCGGTGATCTTTTTTTAAATCTAGATGTATATCCAAGCCTACAAGCCAGCCAACCTGAAAATGAAAATAATAAAAAATGACTACCACAATCACCCACTCTACTTGGAAGGGGCTTTAAGCAAGAGCACTCATTACCAGCAGTATCAGCCAGTCATAACTCTGAGGAAAGGCTACACTATCCACTGGGACAAGACAGCCCCTGAAGAGCTGGCCATATGGCTCATCAACTTCAACAAGTGAGTGATCCTACCAAATTCCAACATTCCAGCCCAGTAATAGCCCTGCACATTTTTAATGGATGAGGTCATCATCTTATGAGCTTTTCCAAAATGAACATGTTTGTTCCAGGAAGTCCATTGAGTTCATCGTCTTTCCACTTGACCTCTCAGATTCCTGTTTCCTCTCCTGGGAAGCCCTGCAAGATAACATGGTTCATTTTTAGATGCCTAGAGCTAATTCATTCCTGGTGCATGGAAGTCACAGGTGCAGGAGTCAGGAGTAGATCTGACCCACATTGCTTAACTAACCCATGGTTGCTATGTCTAATCTACATCGCATGTATTCATCCCACACCATTAAAATTTTAACCGGCCAGGAAAAAATTAAGTTACACTTCAGAGTGAATTATTTAGTTTGGCTTCTAGCATGCCCAGGAAAATAATAGTCATGTGTTGACTTGTTAAAATGTGGGTCTTTGCTATTTTTAGGAACGACTGGATCCAAGTAGGATTTTGCTATCCTAAAGGGACAACGTTTTCCATTCTCTCAGACATCCACAATCGTCTCTTGAAGAAAACGTACAAAACTGGAACCTTCTATAGAACCTCTCAGATGGAGAAACTGGAGCATAGATATCCTAGCAAAGGATACTACTACTGGGATGAGGACACTGGGTAAGGAGGCAGGTCTTGCTGATTTGGACATTGCTTTAAGAAAGCTGCTGGAATTGTGAGCTGTTTGGCTAATGCCATTAGGGGGGATCACAACAAAACCAGAAAGTCATTCTGGGAATGTGACTGGCATTTAATTTTCCTGGGACTCCCACGGCTGCCAGTCATTCATAGTCTCTGCAGCTCTGCCAGTTACTTCGGGAAATGCTTTGCCAAGTGAATACAAATTGGAAAAAAAGACAAAAGCAAAGTGCAGACCACAAAACTGAAGTGGAGACACACCCAAACATTTTTGTTTTGAACAGCAACCACTTGTAAACACCACAACAGGGACGCACAGGAGCTAAGCATATAAAGCCTGTTATCTTCTGTTAAAGAATTATAATAATGGGAAAGAAGGTGAGACCTAAAGTACAAACCGTGTATTTCTACATAAATGTATCATAAAATAGAGTGCAAAGGGAGTTCGGGTGTCCTCTAATTTCTCTGTCTTAAGTTCCTTGACATCCAGCATGACCTGGACAGGCTGGAGAGCTGGAGAGAAGAACCTAATGAAGTTCAACAAAAGTGTAGGGTCCTGCACCTGGGGAGGAGGAATTCCAGGCACCAATATAGGTTAGGGGCAGACCTGCCATTTCTGAGGAGGAGGATCTGGGGGTCCTGGGAGATAGTAAACTATCCATGGGCCAGCAATATGCCCTTGTTGCCAAGAGGGTAAATGGAATTCTGGGGTGCGTAGGGTAGAACGTGGCCAGTAGGTCAAGGGAGGTCATTCTCCACCTCTACTCAGCACTGGTGAGGCCACAGCTGGAATACTGCATCCAGTTCTGGGCTCCCCAGTTCAAGAGAGACAGGGAACTACTGGAGAGAGTCCAGAATAGGGCAACAAAGATGATTAAGGGATTGGAGCATCTCCCTTATGAGGAAGGCTGAGAAAGCTGGGACTCTGTAGCCTGGAGAAGGGTGATGGGAGACCTTATCGATGCTTACAAGTATCTGAAGGGTGGGCTGAAGGGGGATGGAGCTGGACTCTTTTCACTGGTTCCCAGTGGCAGGATGAGGGGCAATGGGCACAAGCTGGAACACAGGAAGCTCCATTAAAATATGAGAAAAAACATCTCTATGGCAAGGGTGAGAGAGCACTGGAACAGGCTGCCTCCACAGGGAGGTTGTGGAGTCCCTTCTCTGGAGACCTTCAAGACACACCTGTTTGCAGTCCTGAGTAATGTACTCCAGGCAATCCTCCTCCAGCAGAGGAGCTGGACTGGATGATTTCTAGACATCCCTTCCAACTCTGACAATTCTGTGAATCCATGATTCCTCAAACCATTTCTGAGATGTGTATCCCCTTTTATTTGCAAGTGCTATGTTGAACACTGTAAAATGCAGACATCGGTACTGAGGGTTTGCAACACACATTATTGCAAAGCATTAGGAAGGAGTCCACCAAAACTGGGATTTAGTCACTTTTTTTTTGCATAAAATTCTCAAGGATGCTGTTCACTCTTCTCCCCTCCCTGCAGGCTGCTGTTTCTGAAACTCAAAGCTCAAAATGAGAAGGAGAAATTTGCCTTCTGCTCTGTCAAAGGCTGCGAACGAATAAGGATCAAAGCTGTGATCCCAAAGACGGCTGATGTCAGCGACTGTGAAGCCATGGCCTATCCCAAGTATATTGAGACTCCAATAGTAGAGGTGCCAATGCCCAAGAAGCTCTCTAGTGCACAACTGGTAAAGTAGTTGATTTCTTATCACAGAATTATTGCCAGGGTAAATCTGTAGTTTTGGCATATGCTGTGCCTGCATAGAAAGACTTTGTAACAAGCGCAGTATGTCCGGTGCCTGATTTTCTGGAACGGTTCTGATATGTGAAATAGTATGGAACAGATTCTTGCATGTGTAGAGAGTGCAGGTCCTTAAAGGACAGAGACACCCAAGACAGGTTGACTCAGGGGATGTGATTCTGGAGAGACAGAAGGTTTCTTGCCTGGCCTTCAGCTCCTGCAGGCTATAACAGCAGTGACAGAGAAGGGACTGCATAGCTGAGTGTCTCGTTCATACAAAGGATTTCATACAACGGTCTCCTATATCCAATCCATTGTGGTTCTGGGGAGGGAGAAAGATATTTATCTGGTTTTGGGGTGTTTTCACTCATCATCCTTGAAACAGGAATGCACAGCAAAGCCTCAGAGAATTGTGTGTCAGCTCTGCAAAGTGAGAGTCACTTACACTCTGCCATTTGCTGAAACCATTTAAGGGCTGACAGGATGAGCAGGGAGGTTACCATTGTGCCCAGTCTCATTAGCAACCTTACTTGGCAAGTCAGTCCTTATTATGTACCTTTGTTGTTGGTTGAATGTCAAGGTTTAAAGTGCTTTCTGGAAATGCAGCGTTCAGGTAATGGACATTCTCACTAGAAGAACTCTTTTCTCTCCTTTTACCTTTTTTTTTTTTTAAACAGAAGACTAAGGACCACCTACTAGAAGTGAAAATAGAAACTTATAAGAAACAGTACTTCCACCTTAAGGATGACTTTGCATACATTGAGGTGAGCAGGTCCTCTCAGTCAACTTTATGCAACAAAATGATAAGACACTTGCTTCATTTTTGTGGAAAGCTTACTTCTGAAGTCACCAGAGATAGTTAGATTCAAGTCACTTTTACTGTGTATTTCGCTAAAAAAAAGTCCAACCAAACCCAAACCCAACCTGTAACTTTCCTATATTAGCAAAAAATGTAGGACATCTTGACCTCAGAGGTCTGGAATTCTGCCCTGTGATAGAAAAAGTAGTGATTTAACATTATTGGTGCTTCTTACTAGTGGTTGTTTGCAGTTGTGTTACTGTGATAGATCAAGAATGCTTTTCCCCCCCACGCAGGTTGATGGTGTCAGGTTTTTCCTCACTGATGAGGGCATCCAGCTGGTTGTGATTGATGGACATCATGGAAAAGTTGTTGATCGAGTAACATTCAAAAACTCAATTCTACAAGGAATCCCAGCACAGATAGAAAATTACGTTCACAACATCAAAGACCAGTGAGTACATAATCTGGTTTTACTAAGGTGCAGTGTACAAAAATGATGTAAAACACCCCTCTTTGTCCCGGTTTTTGTCACCCAACATGGGCCAGACGGACCCGCCTAATGGTGTGCTTTTGTACCCCCCAACTCCCACGAGTCCAAATGCGAGTGGGATGTGCAGGCAGCAGGAGGGTGCAGACTCTGATTTAGGAACCGATGGAGCCTCAGATAAACTGCAGAGCTCCATTTGATTAATAAACTGCAGGTCTACATTGTGGGCTAGAGACAAACTGCAGACTTAAATTCACAAACTCTCAGCACTTATCGGTACAGATGTGCCCAGTTTGCATGTTTCTATTGCCTCCATACTCTCCCAAATAGCAGAAAATTCCAATAATAAAATACATTCCTCTCTGCATGTGTTCCCTGCCCAGGCCTAAGGGCTGGTTGCTTTTATTTTTCAAGTATGGGCAGCCAGAAAAGCGGAGTTTTGCAAGTGGGTGGTAAGTAGCCAACACATATTCCTGCATCCTGGAGGGCAGCAGGTTCATCTGCTGGAGCAGGCCTGGGAACAACATCAGAAACCCTTTAACCAAAGGGGTTGTTCTCATATTAGTTTGTGGAGTGCTATTGGGAAACGAATATATTTCATTGTTATTAAGTCTGTTTTGATTTGAAATCTGGTATGTAACATTTTGTACAGATACAGATTGCTTTGCTGATGAATCATTTGAAATAACTGTGGGCAGATCGACAGGATATTGTTCTGGCATTTGTTCTGGAGACTTGGGGGATGTTTCATCAGGTGCCACACAGGTTCATACAGATGTGTTTCTACTGAATTAAAGTTCCGAAGGCTGCAAAATATACATCAAGTAGTTACTGAGGAGAAGCATGATAGTTGCTCACTTTTCTTTCATAAAATAAAAAAAAAAAGAGCTTTTCAGAAATGCACCCATGCTCCTTTGCAAAAAATCCAATCTCAACCCTGGCTAAACCCAGCTCCTGGATTCTTTCTTACTTTAGAGGATTGAATCGTAATTAGACTTCTAGGTGTATTTAAGTCTTTCTGAGCTTCATTGTCTTCTCCGGATTAGTATTGGGACCATATTAGGATTAGGATTAGGATTAAGACTGGAAATCGACTCAACATGGTCAGCACCTTGGCAGGTCTCACTCAGCCATGCCTTGGCAAGGACTGAATCCCCAAATTATTGTCTTTCATTCATCAAAAGTTTTCCCACCCCAAGCTTTTCCAATCTGATGAGGCAAGAGGTTCACTTACAGCCATGAGACATCTTTTATCCATTTACTGGATGAAAGTGTTGTTCAGAGTCAGATGTGGACACCATGCAGACGGCAGGGCTGCAGAGGCAGCAGGTCCTCGTCCCCTCTCCTGCAGCAGTGCAGAGATGGTGCTAAGGGAGGGGAAGGGGCCCCGCCGGCCTCCCCAGCCTCTTGTGAAGAGACCGCTGGAACAACGTTTAGCTTTCTGGATTTGGGGATACAGGAAGAGGTGTTCCTAGCAAGGGCAGGCCGCTTTGTTCATTTCAGGAACTCTCTGCAGGCCAAATTCCTTTTTCTTTCAATAAATCCACTTTTCTGATGAGTTTCCCAGGAATAAGAAAACAAAACATCTGGTGAATTTATTTTAAACTTCCATAGCAGGTAAGACCTAATAGAAAGTAATGATTTTAGTGAACTGAAGGAAGAAAAAAGAGGTGATTCAGCATTTGCAGAGTAGTCAAACCCAGCCTGCCAGCTCAGTCCACGCTCGTAAGCACCAGTGTTTTCACACCTCAGGTTTATTCCAGGAAAATCCTGATGACTCTTTAACTCTTTTGTTTCTCTTGTTCCTCTGCCACCACCCGTTGCTATTTACCCCTGAACAGTTCCAGTTCCAGCTGAGGTGTAAAGATGTGCGTGCTGCACTCAGTAGCTCAGGGCTGGAGCTCTGCAGGAGCTGTTGCCTAATTGATCTTGGCAACTTTTGTCCACCCTGCTGCAGGGAAGCCGGCCCAGCAAATCTCTCATTCTGCAAGGCGGTAAATGCCCTTTGAGTCAGAGAAGTTTCATTCATGGAAACTCTGCAAGGTGGAAGGAAAAAAAGTCATCTAAGTGTTTGCTCAATTACTCTGTCATGCAGCTTTAATTAGGAGCTGAACAAGGGTGATATCCCAGCCCCACTGAGCTTAGTAGCAAGGCTTCCCCTGAACTCACTGGAGCAGAGCTCTTTCTCCATAGGCTTTGAGATAACCATTGGAGGTGTTTGTGCTTCTGGGAGGAAGTGAGGAGGTTAACGTGCTTCTCTATTGACAATTCTCACTATAAGATTATCCCCTTGTGTTTAATTTGGGTTTTTTATTTTAGTCTTTTAGAGTTAAGCCGAGGCAGCTACCGACTTCTACCCAAGCACTTACAGATTTGCATAAGCTTAATGCATTTACCTCATGTCTTTTGTTTATCAATTGCCATTCATAGTAGGCCCTGATTTGATGTGAAATACAGTGCATGCAAGTAAGGTGGTAATAATAACAAGAATAACAATAATAGCAACAACAATAATAATAATAATATGCTTTTAAAGTGCACAACGTGTACAAAGGGCACGTTTTAAGTGCACAGTGAAAATGAACGAAAAGCATCAGGCCAGCAAAGATCTCAAGGAAGTGAATTTCTTCAGGCTTTGTCCTGCTGCTGATGTAAGAACAATAAATTAGTTGAGACTTGCTCAGAGCATCCCAGAGAGAGCATGTTTCATTCTGAGCAAAGCAGGATGGAACTGCTGGTTGAAAACATTTAAATCATTCTAGAAAACAGTGTTTAAAAAGGCAAAACCAGGGGTGACTTGTCAGTTTCCTAGTGGGTTTTACATGACTTGAAAAGTGAATATATGACTAAGCTGTTGGAATGCATTGACAAAAGCCATTAAAGCAGAAACCACTGTAGTTCATGGGTGTCTTTGAATCACACGGGCAGGAGTTACCAGTGCTCAAGATGGACAAGTGGGGAACATGTTCTGACTCTTCCTCTGTTTATAAATGACTTTGTTTCCTTCAGTTCCATAGTGCTGGTGACATCTAAAGGAAGATTCATTTCAAGAGGACCATGGACTAAAGTACTGGAGAGACTTGGAGCAGAAGAGGGTTTTAGGTTAAAAGGTAACCACTTTTTAAAAATGCAGTTCAAAGACTCTTTGATCTATTTTCCTCCCATGGCTCCAGTAAAGGGATCTTTTTTTCCTTCTTTTAAACTGTCTCACTTGTTTCTATCAGCGTGTGCTCAGACATCCTGGGACCGGTCATTAATTTATTCAGTGAGGTTGTATCCACTGCAGCTTTGGATAACGGTGCTCGATTTAATACTGTAGATGGAAAAAGTGCTCTGGCAGTTGTTCTTAGAAGTAAAGAGTTCAGGGGGTTTGGTTTTCTAGACTTATTTTAAGTAAAAAGGCATTTTAACAATAGGGATATTGGACTTTTTTTCCCACTAAATGCCCCCAAACAGGATTTTTTACTTGTCTGAACTTATTTTTACCTGCTCTTCTCTTGAAACAAAATTCCAACTCGGTGGCACAAAGCATATCAATTTCAAAGCATCAAATACACTAGAATACTAGTGTGTTGTGCACCTTGCTCTGATCAGCTCTATCAGTGTTAGGCACACTTTCCTCTTTTCCAAATGTGTTACACTCACTAACATAGGTCTTGTGTGTTGGCTGTCCTTCATCATCATCCCCCCACCTTCCCCAAGCAGGAAAGTGGTTTGAGTGTAACCACCACACAAGTAATGATAGCTTCAGCAGACAGATCAAGCTGCCTGCTAGGGAGGCTTTTTCCTTCTCTCCTCCTCTTCTGTGATGTACTGCATGTTGTTAATGGAAGCATACAACTCATAAATAAAATCCTAATTAAGCTTCCATGAGGAAAGTGTTTCTTTAATACTCGGAGAATGGATAATTGGCAAAGTGTGTGTCTGTATGTGTGTTCCTGTCCACCTGCATCCATCTAGCCATTGGGTGGTTTGCTGGTGCAGCCCTGACACACTCCTAATATATTTGCTCTGATTTGCAGAAAAAATGGCTTTTGTTGGCTTCAAAGGCAGCTTCCGCCCCGTCTGGGTGAAGCTGGTCACTAATGAGGACTCAGCTAAAATCTATCAAGCACTGCCAATTCCTGTGGTGAAGAAAATGAAATTATGAGGACACACTGCTCTGCCTTCTGGCTGCCAGCGCTGCCCCCATGGGACGGACTACTGACTGCTCGCCGCAGGCAACTGGCCAGCCTGCTCCAGAGGTGTAGCATTTTGTTGTTGTTGTTGTTGTTATCGTTCAAAAAAGAACTCTTACTGTAAGTAGCTAGAGTGGCCACATGTGACAGAAAAGCCTTCCTCTGTGATCAGCGTCGTGTTCTGTCATCGCCAGCTCCTCGCCGGCAGGCTTGCTCACTGATGCCGTGTTGACTCTCCTGTTACTAAGCAAGGGTTGACCTGTTTTACGAGGTGCTGGTTTTGCCAGCACTCCTGTGACAAACTAACCTATGTGCTGCCTCTCGAAGGTGGAGTTCTGGGTCTGAAGGCCATCGAGGATTATTGTTTTTACCAGCCTCTCGATTGTCCACTTATTTTTTCTTTCCCCATGGTGTAACAAGCTGCTCATATATGGAATGCCAGCCCTTTAAGGGCTGGTAGAAAATCTAAGATAGAAAGCATATATTTGAATGAATCCCCTGGATGCTGGGAAACATAACTGGACAAGAATTTATTGTAAAGCTTCTATGGTGTTTGATCAAGCTCTTTGGGATCATGTGTTGTAAATGTTAACCCATGGCACATAGTTGGGGAACAGATAAGGGAAGACGGTAAAAGATGCCAGCAGAGACTGATAAACCACATCTTTCTGCTTGCTCAGAAAACTGCATTTCTCCTATGGATCAAGGGTTTTTAAATAGTGGTTGCTCAAATAGGAAATTTTCCATCAACAAACAACTGTAGGCTAGACAGAAAGCAATGTCAATTAGGACATATATTTTCCCAACCTTTCCTGCACAGTTCCTTTGTAGAATAATATTCAGGATCAGTTTGGAGGGTTCATGATAGACAGTCAAATAAAGCATCTCCTGTTCAAGCTTCCACGTTTTAACTGGGAATATCGGGACTCACCTTATTCAGCCTTAAATAGGGTGAGCAGCCCTTGCCTTTCCAGGGAGCTCAGAGGGAGTGGGATCAGACTGCTCTGCTGAACGTTGCATTCTGATCCTGTCTTAAGAGAATGAGCATCTTGGTCGTCCTGGAAGAGTTAACATGAGATGTGGATGGAAAGTGACAGAGGTCTTGCAAAGTAGCTGAAGAATTAGAGTGGGAATCCCCATACTCTAGCTGGATGTCTTGTACCTCCTTTCCCCCTTCTTCAAAACAGTATCTGGGTAATAAAGGCAGAATCAGGACTGCTATAGAGACATCTCTTGAAGCTGGGAAAGTAAATATTACCTTGTAAAACATTGTAAGCACTTCCAGTGTTCAGTGATATTTCTGTCTGTTGCTCAGAAATGCCATGAAGGTGTCCCTAGAGCCTGTGGCTCTTCAAAAAATCTAAGCCGGGGGTAAAAGACAGGATGAAGAGCTTTTCAAAACACATAAAATGTCAGTTTTGCCAAAAACATCTGGGTTTGTTTCCCCACTTTGTCTCTGCCTGCCCCCATTGCTACAGAAATCATTCTAGTTGCTGGTGGTTACTTCATTTTGCTCTGTTTTAATTAGAGCTCATGTAATTAAGTTGTCTTCTTTTCCCACCGCATCCCAAGTGCTGTCTTGCAGCTAGAATGAAAGAGCGACAGTTTTATGTGCCATTCCAAAGGCTGGGCCGATGTTGCACTCTATAAGCCTGGTTTAGATCAATTGCTCTGAAGATCAAAGCAACCATGAGCAAAATTGAGGTAGTTCTGCAGGTTACAATCCCCTCAAGCCTCTCCTGGGTTTTGAAACTGGAAATGTTCTTTTCAGTCTTACTATATAGTTGTTTTGAATGTGTTGAATGTTATGTGTATTGTATTTAAAAAAAAAAGGTGGCGGTGGGGGAAGAGCCAAGCTTTCCCTCCCGTACATCTCAACAAGAGTTTGTTAATGAATGCTCTTCAGGCATTTGTGTCATTTCCAAAATGCATGGCTAACACTTGTAAAAGGCAGGTAAAGTGGGGTTCTTTCCCCCAGTGTCTTAAAGTCAGTCTCAAGCCAGTCTCACTTATGGTTCGAACATGAGCAACCAAACATCATTTATCTGACATTCTCTGGTAGCCAAGACAGAGCCAGATCCCCGAAGCTGAGCAAATAGACTAAAAATAGTCCTTTTGAGTCTGGGTTATCTAAACCTCTTCACTGTGCTGAGGCACTTCTGTTGATACCATTGCATCAGTATTGGTGGAACTCACTTGCTTCCAAGAGATGGACCAAAGCAGGAGTATTTCTTTCATGAGCACAAATGGTGGGCTGGAGAGCTGGGCTCAGAACGTGCCTGGTTGGGGTCTGGCTTTGGCAGGGCAGGGTTTGCCCTCTGTAGCACACTGCTGCTCTGGGCCACCAGCCGTTACCTTTTTCCTGCCCTCAGTGAGCCTGTGGGTGCCCAGGAGGATCACACTAGGTGGGTCCATCCTTGGGATGAGTTTGTTTAGCTCCTAAGAGCACACTGCCTTTGTGCTGAAGTGAAGCTTTTGGTTTTACAATTTTGGGGAATTCTCAGGGTGAAATCATAAGACTTGGCTCTAAGAAAAACTTCTTCTGTTTGTTGGGGTTTTGTTTGTTTGTTGTTTTTTTTTTTCCTGAAAAAAGTCTTAAGAGAAGAAAACTTTAAAGGAGCTTATTCTATCGTGCAAAGCTTGTCACTGGGGGCCCATTTTGGAGCTGGGGTGGGTCTCACACTGTGACCGGGGAGTACGGGATCCCTGCAGCCTCCCTGCCTGGGGGATACCAGAGCATCGCAGGGGTGCGATGGGGCCGCTCCTCTGACATGCGAAGGGCTCCCATCCGCTCTTCCGGGACGGAGCCAGCGTGTTGCTCCAGAGACAGAAGGAAGCCTTGGACCATCACCAGTCGGCAATAGTTTTGTGCCATATGATTTTAGTTTTTAATCTTTGACTGTTCTAGAGGCTGCACGCGCACATTTTGACTGCTTGGCCGTCGTACATCCTCCTAACAGGCCCCGCACAAGCTGCAGTTACCCTCTTCCTAAGGTTGGTCACCGCCAATGTTGCCGTGTTTGCCTACGCAGTTGCCATTGGTACTGTGGGTGGGGGGTTGTTTTATTGCATTTTGTTTGACTGTCTGTTTGTTTGTTTGGATGTTTGGGGTTGTTTTTGCTTCTGTTCAAATGCTTGTGTTACCCATCGCCGAAATAGCTGGTCCTTTTTCGGAGTTAGATGTTTGTACATTTTCTTAGAGACTTTCCAATGAAAAGAAAAAAGATATATTTTCTATTAATTTATTACAATGGCACTACGACAACTAAATTGCAGACATATGAAGCATTTTTACTGGAGTTTAGCATTGTCCAAGTCGTTAAGGAGGTCGGCAATATGTCTTTCCTGATAATCTGCTTTGCACTTGAAAGCTCTCTGTGTCCGCAGACCGTGATAATGCATTGACTGTCTGGTTTATGATGACAAGAGCTCTTGGGACGTTGGTTCCAACAGATTGTGGCTTACAACTGAAATAACACGTAGTTGTTTGGAGTACACAATGTTTATCAAAATAAATACTTAATGCAAATTTCTTATTTTATTTTTGTCTCTCATCTCTTCAGTCTGCCTCTGTGGCAACGAGCAGCTGGAAGAGCTGCTGTTTCATCCAACTTGGTTTGTTCAGAGTGTTGCAACCCGGGTGTCCCAGCTTCTCCTCTCGTAGGAGCTTCCTTTGCCATGAAAATGTGGTTTATGCCATCACACTGGGTCGAGAGCAGAGACACACACAAACATATATATGGAAATAATATCTATAACCTATTTTTGTAGTGGGCAGCTTATGAGAATCTCACTCTCAGGTCAAGTTTGACTTTGTGATTTTTCCACCCTGGGATGGTGCCAGCTGGGCGGACTCTGCTATAAAACTGTTTGGAGGCTCAGAAACTGGAATGGGCTTTTTTTGGCGGCAACAATCAGCGTTTCTAATATCCAAACACTTATTTTATAATCAAGTAGCAAAATAGTACTTAGTGCACTAGAGGAGATCACCCACCCAGTACCTTCAGGCCAGGAAACCAAAAGCAGCCCCTGCCTGCTTGTGGCAGATTGAAATTACTGATACATTGGACTTCTGCAGACCAACTCTGCAGGGGAAAAAGGAATTAAAAAAGCTGAAAGTCAAGGCCCAAATCTCACACCACAACACCAGCACTGGAAAAAAAATGAAACATGTATGTAACAGTGCTGTAAGAGCAGGCCCTTCCACGTTGAGAGCTATAGAGGGGCAGATCTGGGCCCCCGCCTACAGAAGAGTGAAGTGACAGAGATGGAGTGGTAGCCCAGGAAGAGTACAGAGACTGCCTGTGCATGAGGAGCCCACAGAGATGCCCCCCCCCGGTGAAGTGCAGACCAGGCATCATTGTACACACACTCCTATGCACAACTTATATACACACATACACAAGGACACACAGCTTTTATATATTTGCACACACAGAGAGATATGTACACATCTTACACATGCATATACATTTCTTTATATACACACTTACATAGGTATAGATATATACACACCCTTACACACATCCCTTAGACTCTTTTATGTTATTGCAGTATGGATTTTGTGATGGCATCAAAGGAAGGTATGAAGAGGATTTCCATACCCACCCACCCCCACCCCACCCCGCCCCACTACATGGTCCACAGGCAGAAATTGACACCGGATATTGACACCACACTGGTGTTGCTGGGGGGTGTGTGTGTGAGCGTGTGCACATTCATGCGTGAATGTATTTGTGTGTAAGAAGGATGGGGTGTGTCTATACGTGGATATTTATGTTTGTGTGTGTATAAAGGGTGTGTGATTATAT
>VZTM01037610.1:608935-622381 GCA_013400555.1 Jacana jacana
TGCTTTTTGTAAAGCAAACACTAGGAGAGACTTATTTGAAAGCTGTGATTTATCGCATTCTCTGGCAAAAGTTTGGAAGTTTGTCTTGCAGTCCTAGCTGCAGTTTCTGCCTTTGAAAGGGAAGTGGAGTAAGAGCATTCAGAGAGGGGCTTTGTTGGGTTTTGGTGTTTTGCTCTGTCAGATGCTGCTTTGGACAATGGACAAAGAGGGTACGGGTTGAAGCACAAACCAAGAAAACTAAAGATTTTTGCTCTTACATAAACTCCTTCTTATCCCAGCATGACATTAATGATCCCAGCAGAGTGTCACACTCTCCTTTAGTCTCTTCTGAGCAGCAAGTAGCTGAGCTATCACCAGTTCCACTCACAGCTATGAGCTGTAGGGGATTCTCCTTCTTTCACTTCACAGAGCTTCAATTCGCCCAAATCCGCTGGATGTCAAGAAACTCTGTCCACTTCCACAGATGAAATGCTTTTTACACAGACCTTTCAGATCTTTGGGCTGGTCAGGCCCTCGCCTCCACCAGACGCTGTGATGTGTCCAGGCTTTTTCAGCTCCAGAGGACCATTCCAGCAGCTGGTTCAAAGGCTGTTTTGTCACACCACCTTCTTTCTGACCAAAGGATGGGGGAGGGATGTATAGAAACCACCACTGCAGCTACACCCTTCCTTCCTCTTGCATGTCTTCTTCACAAAACACACCTTCGGAAGCTCCTCCCTGTGGTGATCCCTTGGCCATGGAGCTGAGTCCAGCATGTACACTCACTGTATAATCTTCAAAACAAATCCCAGGAGAGAGCTCGTTCACTTTGCAAATAGAATAATAGGTGGTTTCTGAATTGGAGTCTCAGCTGACTTTGGTGGTCAGAAGAAGACACAGAAAGGGGCCTGTGATAAGAAAGCAGTGACAGGACTCAATGGGAAATTGTTCTGGAGAAAGCCCCATGCAAATAAAGATCTCTTCTTCTTTGGCAAAGGGTGTAATGTGAGACCACAACGAAATTCTTAGCACTGCCGTAACCTCGTCTCATCTTCTACCATGTTAGTGTTGAATGAATAGTAGAGGATAATGTTTCTTAAGGCACAGATGCCTCACCTAAACCCCAGGGGTCTGACAGCTGATAGTGGCACCTCAGGAAATTAATGCAGCTGATTCGCCTTTTATTTCTGTTTTTCTGTAGTCCACCTCCAGTATTCAACTGGTACCACAACCTCATTTGGGGATCTCTTGAGTATGGTCTTCCATACTGCAAATCTGAAGTTGAGGTTCTTGTCCCAGAAAGTGAGACTGTCCTGGCTTATCAGCACAGATGGAACTAATGATGTGGCCGAAACATATTTCAGGCCTTACTGGGTTGTTTGGAATTGAGCAATGGGGCTTAAATGGTGACGCTGTGTGGAAACAGGGGATGGGGAGGAGCAGTGGTAAGATGGAAAGTTGCCTTTTCCTCGTTTGGTTACAGAGCTCGTTAGAGCACAACAAAATACCTGGCTTCCACATTAAATGAAAGAAACTTAGTTTTTCAAAATCTTCTGCTCAACTGCTGTCTTATGTGCCAAAGCACTTCTATTTCTATGCTTTCATGAAGCTCCCTGGCAACTCCATCCTGTGATAACTGCAATTATATCAAGTTCATGCAGTTATTAACATGTTTTACAGCACCACAAAGAAAAGGGCTGACTAGCAAGGATTGAGAAGTCTCGGGTACTGCTGTGGATACAGCAGGCAGGATGAATAGTAAAACATTCATACAAAAGTCTTGTGTAATTTAAAGTATACACTACTCTGGATGCTCCTGAGATTTTATTTTAGATGAGAGGATGAAAACTGACTGACTTATTTATTGCAAAAGAAGTTGAACCCAATAAAGCTGGGCTAAAGATGAGTTAAAAAGACATTAGGAAAGGCTTCTAGTGATGGGTCTGTGAAATAATAAGCAATGATCACATGAATACACACATATTAACTCTTTTATTATAGTTATTTGTTTATTGATTTGGCAAGTGCCCAGCCATGCTCTCTTTTCTCAATAAACCCTTGCAATACAAATATTTGTGTTTAACTCCACCTCTCTCATTGCTACAGCAAGATCCTGCTTCCTTCATGGTGCTGTTCAAGAAGCAGCTCCTTGTCGTTGCTAATGGCCTTACACCTCGCAAGGAAATGCCAGGTCCTTCTTGTTCACCTCTCTCCAAAGCAGGCAGAGACCTGCCAACGTTACACTGCCATCAAAGAAGGCACCTGAAAGGATTTAATTATTAATGATTCCATGAGTGCTCAGTGCTCTAGACAGTGGCTTCCGCAGAACTAGCTGGCCTTTCACCAGAGGAATCCAGCCAATTGTCGACCCTACTGAAAGCCATCTTTGACCACAGTAGGTGTGCTAGGCAGTGAGGCAGCCCCACAGTTTTATTGGAAGCACCACTAAATTACAAAAGAACTTGTAAACCAGAAGAAAAAAACAAAGGGAAAAGGGAAAAAAAAAAAAGAAACCTCATGGATTAGAGCATTCTGGTGCCTGTTCTGTAAAAAAATCAGTCTATTCTGTCCCACTGCAACAGGGCAGAGGCACAGCAATTCTGGAAAAAGAAAATAAGAAGGAAAAATGTTTGTGTTTCTGAGAATTATCAAAGTGTGGCAGATGCTCTTCCCCTTTTGTCCCATGTTTAGGCCAAGGACATTGCCAACAGGATTGTTCCTGCAGCCCCGGCAGGCACAGAGTCACCGGAACACTGGGAACCCTGGCACAGGTCACCTCCCTGCTGCTGTTTTGGAGCTGTGGTACTTGATGGCATCCTACTGGGATGAATTACAGCCCTTCACAAGGTGGGAAGAAGCTGCTGGTACCACGTTATCACTGTCCCCCTTTTAACAGACAGGCTGCGTAGCAAAACCATGTGCTGCAGGAACATGAACTTGCTGGCCTTTGCCAGAATCAAGGGGAAGAAGCTGAAACTCCTTCAACTGTCCCATTTCTCCATCCCAAAATATCAATGTCTATATAATAATTAAAAAAAAAAATAAATTCAAAAATATCCCCCCCACCTTTTTTTTTTAATCTTTATTACAACTATTACTGTTAATTTAAGTGATGGTTGACAGATCTGCTTTGGTACTACACAAATCCATTGATGCAATGTCACTGATCCCCAGCTGGTACCAGTGAAAATACTGGCCTGTTAAGCAGCATCACGTGGGAAAGTGTGGTGGTTTCAGGCAAAATTACCAAAACCAAACTGACAGATGGCCCATCCTCCCCCAAAAAGAAGGGCGAGGAAGAGGATAAAGAGATTCTATGAGTTTAGAATGAACTAAACTACTTTAATGAAGTAGTAATACTAAAATTAAAACAAAAACAAAAGGAAGAAAAGAATTAAGTAGATGCAATATATTCAAAACCGTATGAGGCTCCCAGAATGACAATCACGTCACCAGCAGCATCAGGAAAAGTCTGGATTCAGTGACCGACAGGAGCTGGAGTCAGGAGTGCTCAGATCAGGATCAAAAGCAGACAAACAGACAGGGTCCTCCTTGGACCTTGGCCATTGAAGGAAGAGAGTTGACTCTGATCCCTCAGCTTTTATACTGAGCATGATGCCGATGGGATGGAATACCCCAGTTTTGGTCACCTGTCCTGTCCACTCCTCCCCACAGGTATGACCTCTTGATGTTTTCCCTCCAACGGGGCAATGAACAAAATTCCCTGCCCTCGGTTGTTCTAGCAATAAATATAAGCAAGGGCTTCTCTGCACCATTCCTTGGTGTGATCAGGTCTTATCACTGTGAGAGTGAACAGTTTCTGACCAATCTGCTGTTCATTCCGTACTTTAGATAGTTAGAAGAGCCCAGCTAAAAAAGTAAAACTGTAAAAGAGAAAATTGGTTGTGTTTTACCTCAAACCAGGACAGAAAGAAACCAAGCATTTACCAGCTGTCTTTGGCTAGGGGCTGGTGTACCCTATAGTTATCAAATAAGAGCGTATCAAGAGACACACTCAGATGGCAATCTTAAGAGTGAGAAATGTGAGAGTACCAACAAAAGAGCTATTTGTAAATGCAGAGGGATCTCCATTATCCAGGGCTGGGCTCTTTGAATTTCTAGAAACATCCAATGCAATTAAAAAAAACAAACCACAATAAAAACCCAACAAGCCACACCCCAACTGGAAAAGGCAAACGCTGTTACTCCTTCAATAGAAAAGGAAATGAACCACAGATAAAGACTGGAAATAATTTCCAAGCTTTGCTATAAACCCCATGAGAACAGTGGCCAACTATGGGACAAAAGTAGTCTGTTCTGCATCTTAAGAAATCGCTAAATGTAATTTATGATTTCCTTTTCGCAAGAAAAAGAGCTGAAAGAGCTCGGGAAGAGTGAGAGGAACGTGGAGTCTTTGCGAAGCCAAGGCTGCTCTGACTGTTCAGAGCAGTGCTTTGCCCACTGAAGCAGAAATCAGAAATCCTGCCATGGCTTGTGTCATAACAGACTGCAAGGTGGACTTTAAAAACACATGTTCATCACCTGGGAATAAGAGCAAGAGAGGCTGCAAAAGAACCATGGGAACAATGAACTTCCCTGCCAGAACATGATGCACTCGAAAGGAAAGAGTGTGCGGCAGAGAGAGACAGGACCAGCAACTGGCATGGCCTTACAGGAGATTTTATACCCCATCAGGTAAAAATCTCAGCAACGTTCTGTGACTGCACCTGCAAGTGTCATCTTTTTTAAATGCTGACAGCGTGTGCATCTCTAACTGCTAAGAGGCCGTAGCTGGTGAGGATGTTATAAGCTCAAGCACCAGCATTTATTAGTTTACTGCAGGTGGTGCTTTTTTCCAATCTTAGGAGCTCTGGTCCGACTACTCTAAATGTCAGTTTTCCTACTTTTCTCAATCAGTTCAAGTCTCCAAGAACAGGAGAAGCTCTTGCACTCCTCTAGGTAGAAATTTAAATTGATTTATTATTTTTTTTTACCAGTAAGCCAGATAATTCTAATAAATACCGTTTGCTTTAACTTTGAAAAACAAAATATTAAAAGAAAAAAATATCACAAAACCAAAACCAACCCCCAAGGTATTTGTTCCAGTATTTTATTACATAAAAAGTTGATTGTCCATTGGAAATTTTTCACAAAGTGCAACCACATCTTATCATTGACAAAGTGTTTTATCTGAGAAGGACAGCTGGCTTAAAAATACAGCGGGGACTTGGAAAATTTAGTTATGGCACTAGAAGAGAGAAGCAGCCGCTGAGCTGAGGGGAGAAAGGCAACAGACATTCCGCCGTCAGGAAAGCAAATGATTTTCCACACACCTCTGGGTAGTACTGAAAAAATAAGGAAACAACAAGAGCTATAATCCCCACCCTACTCGTTGAAATCAGTTCTGAAGGCTGTATCTGAACTGCCTGCACATAGAGCCAGAACTCAGTTATCTGAAGTCTGATGAGAATCAAAGGCAGCAGGAGGCATCTGCTGGGGCACTTACACCACAGTAATGAACTTCAACTTTTTCAAGATGCTTGTTTTTTCACGTACATATAGAAGTGATACTGTCTTCAGGCCTCCTCAATTATTACAAAACAACATCTGCTTAAGTAGATGTACAGTACATCTCCAGTACAAGTGCTGGGATCTCAGAGTTCCTAGTTCTAAAAGGGAACATCAGTTGTTTTGGAGTAGAGTCACGAACTGCGATTGTAGAGAAAGACCGGCTGGTGAAGAAGTCCCTGCCAGACGGACACATTCTACTCACTGCCACATCTAATTATTTGTTGAGCCTACAGCATGAAAAGGGGCAGAGAAAAATGGAAGACAAAAAATACTTGAAGACAGTATTTTGAATTCTATATCAAAAAGCAACCTGCAAGTAATTTCTCCTATTAAAACCTTAAAAAAACCAACCAAACTCAAACACTTTATTATGTAAATAAGCCATGTGGCACAAACCACGCCTGCATTTGGCACAGGGAACTTAATGACTCAAAGCAACCAAACAAAAACCCCAGTCAATGGGCGGGCTGGAATTCAGCAAAGCTGCCCCCCCACCCCAGCTCCCCCTGGGAAAAGGCCCAGCCTGCTGTAAATGCAGTTATGAACGCCTAAGACAACGGGCTATTCTCTAAAGCTGGGTATAGCTGTAGTGCAATCGTTTCTCCCCCTTGGCTAACTTGCTTTTCCATCACTTTGTATACTGTTTTGCGTTGCCTAAGTATTTAGCTCACGAAGAGCTCAATTTGATCAAAAATAAATCCCATTTGTTTCATAGTATTAGAACTACAGAAACCACGTCAGAAACTTGTAGAAATAAACTGTCACCTCTGTAACGGAGACTTCCGCTGTAAAAAGAAAAAACTGCATTCATAGTTCGTATTTATAGCTTCGTGGAACCTCTGTTTATCTCTTGTGACGAGAAGCAATATTCTTTAAAAAGAAAAAAAGGGGGGATGCAAACCCAAAACACTTGAGAAAATGATAAATTAGGTGCGAACAAGGAATGGACTGCACTTCTCTGCAGTGCAGTGGGACAGCCAGACACCTACACACTCCTTGCAACTCCGCTGCACATCTGGATGAACAGTAGAATACTAAAGTAATGCAGTTAAACCCGAAGAAATCCATGATTTTCATTCTTCCACTCACACAAACAGGCGAAGGCCTGTTCGATGAGGTCTGGCAGGAAAGGTTTCTTTAATCCTGAATTCATACAAATATAATTAATATTAAATACAAATAATCAGCTGGCACCTTCATCGACATCATTTAGTCTTTACTAAAGGAACTAAAGGCGAGTTAGTCTGATTGATGTGTAATTATTTAAAAGATCTTACTACTCAGTGAAACTGTGAGCTTAGTGACATCTTTTATTTCAGAACAAGCACTCAGCAAGTCCCTTTCCCACTTTTGCTACTGAAGTATTCAACAAGATCAACCATTATGGTTCAATTAGGACCTTTTATCCAAAACACTTGGATTTTAGCACCTTAAATAAAGAGTCAAAGTAACATCTTTGTAGTATGGAATGAAGACAGCTAATACTGTGCTCATCCTCTGGAAAACAAGGTGGACCACACGTACTAGGTGCATTTAGTCCTTAACAGAGAGTAAGGCAGAAGGAAAACAATTCTAAGCAATGCATTTGAACACAATCTAAATAATAATAAAACCCTCCCAATTATTCAAATCCTTTAATGGAGAAATCAAACTTATTTCCATACATCAAACTTTGTAGTATTTAAATCAAATGTTCATAGCCCCCCAACCAGTCAGGAATCTGTGCTTGAGACATATCTGGTTATTAAATGTTATTAAGTGATGTGTCTGACTCAAAGTTTAACTCTGTACTGCAACCAGTACTTCTCCAAAGATTTAAACAGCCCCTTAAACCAGGGGAACAAATTCATTTCAGAGTTAAAGCTATTTCTCCTAACTCACCATCTAGCCAATGGGGCATACGTGTCATTTGCTTCCAGAGGCAGAGTTCTTTGGCAGCAGTAACAACCTGAAAGGCATGAACCTGACTTTCCCTTCCCGCCCCGCTGCTCATGTGGGTACTGCAATTCCATCAACAACCCTTCTGACGGGTGCAGAATCTCCTTTCTGCACTGCTTTGGAGCTCATCAGCCAAATATCTGCTTAGCTTCTACACCTCATGGATTTCTGGGGACATACAGACTAGGTTTTGTTTATTCTAAAGGAACAGGCAGTCCAACCAGACATGTCCCACACCCTGTCACTTCAGGCTATTCTTTGCAATTTTAGGCAGTTTTGCCAACTGAGTTGAGCAAACTGGCTTCCAAGGGAATCTTTAAGTACTGTACTGTGCTGTGCTACCCAGGAGCAGCTATGAATCAATGACCAACTTGCATACCCAAGATGGAGGCAGCTACTACAGATGAACATCGGTTGATTCTGAGACCGTATTTCTTCTTTTCCACTTAATTTAAGTTTGGGATGTTAGACACACAGATTTGTTAATTTTAAGCAACAACAAAAGCATAAAAAAATTACAAACTGAAGTAGTCAATCGCTGGTATTAAACATTACCTTTCCTGTAACTAAACAAAATGGACAATATTAATAAGTAAACTGGTGAATTTCAACACAGAAGTCTTTTAACCTCAGTTATCTCTGCATCCTTCCCCCACTCCCCCCAGCCCCCCAGGAAAGCCAGGAATTGTGTGGAAATTTAGTTTCCCTTCAAGGAACAGCAGAGCAGCGTTCAGTTTGGTTAATGCATCCGTCATAGATCCTCTCTCTGTTTGGTTGCTCGGTTGTCCTCTTTGATGCTATTGGCTTTCTTGTCTCCATCTTTTTTCTTCTTTGCTTTTTCCGGTTTGGTTTTGTTTTTCACTTTCTCACTTTCTTCTGCTCCTTTGCCGGGATAAACCTGACCTTCCAGAGTAACATCCGCACACCTTTCCTGGCTTATCAGAAAGTCTTTGATCTCCCAGGCGTAACCGCCGTCACGTAACATGAAGATGGCACGATTTGAGCCCACAATAAACCTAGAGGAAAGATACAAGTTAGCTCCACGCCTTTCAAGCCCAACAACAGTTTGCCCAGTTCAGAGCACTCCACAACTGAGGAATCCATTTAAGAGCAAGAAGATTGTCTTCTTGTTGCCTGGGAATGGGAACAAGGGGACACTTCTCTAGCACAAGTTATCATAAAATGTATTAAGTTTACCCACAACCGAGGAGTAAGAATACGAAGAAAACGTAAGGACTAATTCGGCACTATGTAAAATCCACTAAAGGGCATTAAATTTGCTTTGTACACTTTGCTGAGATCCTTCCCAGCCTCAGTCCAAGAGCACAACATTCCTCTGCTTCAAAATAATCCTGACAGAAAAATCACATTTTTTAAACAAAGGAACAAAAAGCCCGTAAGTGGTGAGAAGTCTTCTGGGTGTGATGTTTTCCAACAAGCACAGAAAAGCAAACGACTGCAGGTGCAACTGGTAAACAGCCAAAATGGAAGGAGACAAAAAGAAACAAGGCTACAGGTACATTGCACACTGTGTTAAAGATAATTTTGCTCCACACCAGCATGACTTAAATTAAATGGACAATGGAGCTGGGGAAGGGCACAGGATGAACAACTGAGAAGATTTTCAGGAAGAAAGGCAGGCTCTGTAAAAGCAAGTTTTATCCCTGCATACAAGAGCTCACCTTTGCACGTCATAGTTCGCATTGAAGAGACTCCCCTGCCACAGGCTAGTTATTTCTTCCGTCTCCTTTTCTGTGGGGTTTCCCGACACCGTGACAAACATCATCAGAGTCTTCCCCTTTTTCGTCAGCTTCAGGATACTTTCAGGCTTGCCTGGATCAATTTTTGAGAAATCTATTGGTGCTGGAGGCCTCTTGTGCTCAGGAAGATCCCCCTCTTCAATGTCATCATCTTTCTGTTTTGAAAAGGAAAAGGAGGCTTTAAACTCAAACGTTCCACAAAGCCCTCTTGTTTGAAAGTCCCCATTGTTTAGAGAATAACTCCACTTTGATAAAGCGTTCTTTAGTTTAACGATGAGATTCTCAAACCAAAAGAAATAGTGAGTTTTGTTTCAGGGTGCTTCACAAAGAGTGCTCTTTCCATTTATAACCCTCCCCTCAAAACGATGCACGTTTTCATACTGACAGGCAGAATCTCATTTCACCACGTACTGAGAAATATTTCAGCCCCGAGGCTGAATTCCATACAACTCCACTCACGTACTGTATAAAATAACACTCTTTTTCTTCACAGTTTCACTGAAATTCATTAAGTATACAAGATGAACTGAGAGAGTTGCACTAGAATGCCTCACACTCGTAAATAAATAAAGAAGTCATTCGTCTGCATATTGCTTTCAGAGGTCAAAGCTCACTACTAGGAATCATAAAATCACTTAAGAATTTATTTTTTCTTTGTGTGTTCAAACAAATAAAAATCCCAGGAATTCAGAATTTCAATGTTCATGACACATGAAAACTTTTATTAAAGGTTTCATGACTTTTCTAATGCACAGATGCAGCTCAGTCTGACAACATAATCACCAGGAGTAAAACACTTTTAGACAAAAAGAAAAAAAAACTCTCGATGCCTCTGCTAAGGTTGACAGGCATTTAAATATTTGGAAAGGCAGAATTCAAACTGCTGCCCCTTAAAGCAGCTTATGACAGACAGGAATGAATATAGTGACAACTGACATTGAGACAGAATTTGATTTATTAAACAGTATTTGTATCGTAGAATTAAAGAGAAAAAAAAAAAGAACAGAAAAATCCTGAAGTCTCATACTGGGATCCACCCAAGCACTAGTAAATCAGCAGGAATTAAGGCAGATATTTTAGGTGTTGATTTGTCTTCAAGCATCTAGTAACAATATGCATCCCTCCATTAGGGGCACGAACTGTAGAAGTATCTAAAGACATTCCCTTCAGAAGCCTGAAAGGTCAGGAGCTGAGCTTGATTTTTACATCTACATATGCATTACCCTCATCTCTGCACATGTATCTGTACAAACACAACATCATCCTCTTACAACATCCCACAACTGAGAGCAACCCGCACCCGTTAAAGGTTAAGGTTTCATACAGTGTGACCTATGTTCTCTTCCCACCTCAATGATGTGGAGTTTGCTGTGTTTCTTACAAGAGGTTAAAATTTAGTTACCACGGAGTAAAAGTTGTAGAAGCCTTAGATTTTATCCTTTCTTTCCTTACTAATTACCTATCTGTTTCAATTTTCCAAGCCTGAAGCATGCTTTCAAGTAGCTCACACACCTTTGAAAGTTCCACATCAAGTGAACTGGGCACAAAGGAGAGCCCCAGGAAAGTCCCTCTGCCATCATCAAGTGGGAACAAAACTTACCTTAGAGGAAGCTGGAAAACGCTCACATTGGTAAAGTATAGCAAAAATACAAAGTCTTACACAACTGAATGAAAAATGTGCTTCAGAAGTAAAGGCAAACCAATCCCAATTTTAGACTGGGTTGGCTAGTGCAAAACCAGTCTATTTCACAGTTTTGAAAATGAAAAGCAGAAACAAATGTTTCCAAATACTCCTTAGACAATACAGAAATTGACCTTTAGTGACAACACAGCCTAACATATATTAACAATTTTTCCCTTAACTATTCAACTAAAGGTTCATACAGCTGTATTGTTACAGTTTGAAGAGAAATATTATAAGAAACAGTCAAAAAGTTCCCCTACATGACACTTCTTTTTTTGATTCTGTACACAATACCATGCAGGCTCGTATTTATAAAGCTATCTACAAAGTAAAAGACTGGAGGAAAAGTGCAAGCTTTGCTTTGAAACATCCAGCGTTCACTCATTTAAACAGTAACAGGCGGCTTCAGAGGGAAAGCATTCCACAGACAATTACAGATTCCTTCTCCCTCTCTTCCCCTCGGCTCCCATTCTCATGCATTTCTCATCAATGCCCTGCATTTTTACTTTAAAATACATTAGCAACACATGTCACCTAATTCCTGAGCCTATTCACTAGTCTCAGCTCAGAGGCAAGCCTGAGAAACTCTGAGCTTATAACAATAAGGAACTGTTTAAAGAATATGACATTTCAGTAACAGAAAGACCTTCGGACCAGATTCTCAGTTCTGTTTGACTCCTCTGGACTTAAGGCTGCTGGAGAGTCCCTTTCCATGTGGGAAATCCCTAGGTGGCTTCCTCTGAGCCACCTACTGCAACCGAGCTGCTGAAGCAACCTTTATCTCTTTTCCCTGTTCCCCATTCTTGTTTTCAACTGGGTCACTCTCCCAGTTCACTGGGCACTGGTGCACACGGTCACACCAATGCAGTGCAAGGGGCAGGACAAGAGCCTGAGCAAAGAGGTGGCTGCTCCTTCTGGGAAGGCTGCTGGAGCCACAGACTTGCCAGGTTTGTAACTGACCCCAAGGATGTTATAGCCACCATCCTCCAATGCTTTTAGAATCATAAAATTGTCTAGGTTGGAAGGGACCTTTGAGACCATCTAGTCAAACCATCAACCTAACTCTCATGAAAAAAATCACTAACCCATGTCACTGAGCACTATGTCAACCTCCAGGGATGGTGCCTCAACCATTTCCCAGGGCAGCCCATTCCAATGCTTAATAATCCTTTCAATGTAAAAACTTTTCCCAATATCCAATCTGAATTTCCCCTGGTGCAATTTGAGGCCTTTTTCTCTTGTCCTATTGCCTGTGACTTTGGGGAAGAGAGTGATTTCCCCCCACTCTACACCCTTCTTACCAGTAGTTGTAGAGAGCGAGAAGGTCTCCCACTGCCTCCTCTACTCTTGGCTGAACAATCCCAGCTCCCTCAGCCTTGTAAGGCTTACTCTCCAGACCCATCACCAGTTTCATTGCCCACCTGTAGGCCCTCTCCAGCACCTCAATGGCTTTGCAGGTTCCCAAAGGGTCCCAAAACTGGACACAGTGGGACCTCACCAGTCCCGAGTACGAGACTTCCCAAGTCCTACTCACCACACTGTTCCCAATACAGGCCAGGATGCTGTTGGCCTTCTTGGCCACCTGGGCACACCGCTGGCTCATGTTCATTCAACCAACACCCCAACATCCTTTTCTGCTGGGCAGCTCTCCAGCTTCCATTAAAGTAATTGCCAGGGAAATGAAAAAATATTAGAAGTCATTTCACTCAGCTGAAAATAATGACATGATTCTGTGCAGATCTGTGCCCTGTGGCCCTCACTCCCAAGCATAATTTCCACTCTTACCCAAATTCATAATGGCCCCTTTGTTTCTCATCCCACCCCATCAAGTCTACTCATGCCTTTTTTTCTGTCCTCCAGCCACCACCCCCTCAAGTCTTTCATGTTCTTTATATGTGCCCTGACTACCATCAGGCAAAATGCCATAGAGCTGACCATCCCAAACAACTGTTAATTCAGTAACTCTTTTCATCCAGGGCTCCGGCTGTACATGCATCTCCTCAGTGGCAGCACCAGCCACCAACTCCCCAGCTGCTCAGTCACATCTGCACATAACATGGCGCAAAGCATTTGTGCAGCACATGGAGAACTGGATCAGAGACCGGCTCCAGATAAAGAAGAAAAATCCCGAACAGCCTCCTGACCCCGTTTGCCACATGGCTGGAACAGAACACACAGCAACGGTCATGACCGCATTAACTCAAGTCTCCCTTTCACCTGGGCATCTAGAGTCACAAACTCAGAGATACTCATCAAGATTTTTCTTACAATGCCAAATTGGGTTGAAATTAACCAATATGATCAATCAAGCCTTGCTTTTTTAGCAGCTGGATCAAGCCTTGCTTTTTTATCCAGTCCTTGTCTGCACTAACAGAACAGTGAACTTTTTACGTATTTAAAGTGTTAACTCAATTTTTTAAGAATCCTTCTTCCTAAAGGGAAAGGCATCGTAAGTTTATGGGTTGAACAAGTCAATAACCGGCCACAAAGATCCGAGAAGCAGGTCCAAGGCAC
>VZTM01037610.1:635952-669012 GCA_013400555.1 Jacana jacana
CCCCCCGGCGCTATGGCTAGCGGTGGCTCTGGCAAGTCCAGCAGCGAGGTGTCTGGCGGCGGCATCCCCAGCAGCGGTTCCCTGCAGAGGAAGAAGCTCATTTCTATCTGCGACCACTGCAAGATCAAGATGCAACTGGTGGCCGATCTGCTGCTGCTGTCGAGCGAGACCAGGCCGGTGAACACGGAGAGCCTGTCCGTCTTTGGTGAGTCCTTCGAGAAGTGCAGGGACACGATCATTGCCAGGACCAAAGGACTCTCCATCTTGACCCATGATGTCCAGAGCCAGCTCAACATGGGACGCTTCGGGGAGGTGGGGGAAAGCCTGATGGAGATGGGGGAGCTGGTGGTCTCCCTGACGGAATGCTCTGCCCACGCTGCCTACCTGGCTGCAGTGGAGACTCCGGGGGCCCAGCCTGCCATGCCTGGCTTGGTGGATCGCTATAAGGTGACCCGATGTAGGCATGAGGTGGAGCACGGCTGCGGGGTCTTGAAGACCACCCCTTTGGCAGATATGAGCCCTCAGCTCCTGCTGGAGGTTTCTCAGAACATGTCCAAGAACTTGAAATTCCTGACAGACGCCTGCGTGCTGGCCAGTGAGAAATCCAAGGATAAATTTGCTAAGGAGCAGTTCAAGCTCAGTGTCAAATGTATGAGCACCAGCGCCTCTGCCCTCTTGGCGTGTGTCAAGGAGGTCAAGACTTCACCCAGCGAGCTGACCAGGAACCGATGCGTCTTGTTCAGTGGACCTTTGGTGCAGTCTGTCTATGCTCTGGTGGGCTTTGCCACTGAGCCCCAGTTTTTGGGTAAAGCTGCCACCATTAATCCAGAGGGCAAAGCTGTGCAAACTGCCATCCTAGGAGGAGCCATGAGTGTGGTATCTGCTTGTGTGCTCCTGACCCAATGCCTCAGGGATATAGCCCAACACCCCGAAAGTAGCACCAAAATGAGCGATTACAGGGAAAGGTTGAGGAACTCAGCTTGCGCCGTCTCGGATGGTTGCAACCTGTTATCTCAGGCACTAAGAGAACGATCTTCACCCAGGACTTTACCGCCAGTGAACTCCAATTCTGTGAATTAACCCCCACATCTTCTGTTTAGATCCCAGTCATTACTAAAGGAAAATAATATCCCACCTCCTCTCCCCTTTTTTGTATACCAAAGAATTTGCTTGGATGAGCCCCAATCCTTTGATTTCACGTGGTGAAGAAGCAGAACATACTCAAGCTATACGTTTTAATAAAGGTAGCCGGTTTGGGCTTCTTTTAATTTTACTTTAAAGTCAAGCTAGTATCTGCAGATAGACGTTCCCTTACTCAACAAGGTCTTCACACAAATGGTAATAACAACTGTTTGAAAGTGTTCTTTTTATATTTGGGGAGGTGGGGGTATCTTAAAAAAAAGGAGGAAAAAAAAAAAGAGCTTTAATCGCGCTGGGTGCGGTTTTTAAAGTTTGTCTTGTCTTGTCTTCCGAACCTTCCCTTCTAAATTTTACTGTTCAGTTGTGCAGGAAAAAGGTTACCTCAGTTCTCACTCATTTAAAAAAAAGGAAAAAAAAACCCACCCACCACCACATAGACGATGGATGTAGCTACTATTTTGTTTGGGTTTGTTTTGTATGACTTTTTTTTTTTTTCTTTTTTTTTTTTAAATTTTGCATCAAGTGTTAGGTTAGAAGTGCAGTTGGTGTGTAGGAGTGGAAGGACTGGAGGTTGTGATTATGTTTTCCATGTGTTGATTTCCAAACTGGGGGAAAAGCTACTGTGAGTGTTTAAACAAACAAAATTACACTATAACAAAAGTGATTTTTAATTTTTTTTTTCCAATGTCAGTTTTTATCTTGCATGTACTGGAGTATTTATTTCATCTATTAAAATGTTATGTTTCTCAGATGTCTTTCTGTGAATCTCTTAATACTTGAAGAGTTGAAGAACTAGGCCTGTTTGCATTGTATGTCATTTTCCCCAGGGAATGGGTGGTACAAAAGTAACTGTAGCTCTAGACAGCAGCACACAGGCTGCAGTTCAGCTCTTTTATTTTTATAAATCCTGTCCCTCCTGCAATACCACCCCTCCTCCTCGGGATGCCTCCGACAGAGATACTCTGTGGTTGTATTTATGGAAAGCTGGGCAGTGCTGGATGTGCTGGGAGGGCTCTGTCTTTATCAGCATTCGGTTTTATCTTTGGGAAGTTTGTGTATTCTAGCTCGTGCAGATGTGGGCCATCTGTCTTAGATCTGTGACTTTCCATATTAATTCAGGAAGGGTTTCTTGAAGAACCTTACCTTGCTGGATAGCCCTGCTTGTTCTGCGTGTCCGGTTAGGAGTGCGGCGGTTTGCTGGACTGGACCCGTTGATTCCTCAGAGGTTCGTGTTGGAGCACCTCAGTGCAGGTTTCTGTCAAAGCAGTTCTTGTTTGATGGTGCAGATAACGTGAAAAGTTAGCTGACTCTTGAGGCCTAACCCACCTCTGGTTGAATTCCTTGGGAATTTTGAGTGGACCTCAGGGAATACTGCAGAAATTGCCTTAACTGCAGTGGTGACTTTTTCAGCCTGGTCTTTGTGGACCTGTGGGGTCTGTTGCCTTCTATGTGTTCCATGAAAGGTAAATAGAAGAGCTGGTCTTCTTGCAAGGAGGCTTTGTTCCGCCCAGCTCCATTGCCTAATGGGATTTTGTTTTTTAATAGGTCTGCAAATTGAGCAATGTTGAAAGTTATTGGAGAATGCACCTTAAAAGTGTTGTTACCATGGTTTAAACCTTTACTGCACCAGTACCGTCCTATTTATTTCTTCAAAGTAGTAAACCTTTTGGTTTTAGAGCTGGAAAAGTCCTGGAGTAGGGCAAGGTCTTCCTTTTACAGCAGTATTGCTTCTCTTGCTTGTGATGCTTTTACTTAATTTCGAAGGGGAGCGAAGTGTTACTGGCTAGTGGACAAATACAAGCTAAGCTTATATATCCATCTATCCAAGGTTAAAAAAATTAGTTCTTTGGCTTGAGTACAGTGGACCCTAGTGTTGAGTTTTGTTTATTTTTAAACAAAACCTTTCCAACTTCAGTAAATTGTCTGATTAGGACTTTTCTTTGTGAAAAGCAGTCCAAGCGACGTTCCTGTGGGGTACGATTTTCTCACTAGGTTGTCTCTGATGCAGTACAAACCCAGCAGTATGTGCTGCAGAGGCAGCGATGTCCGTATCTGTGCACTATAGCATAAAAGTTCTCCTACTGTTTTTTTCATAAATAAATAAATAGACAGGCTGTTCTAACTTTGACTTAGATGCCCCCACAGGTATTTCCTCAGGGGCTCTTTCCCGTGTGAGTGCATGCACGTTTTCCCATCTGGATGGCAGGAACAGCTGTAGGACTCCAGAGGGACTTGTAGGAGGCCAAGGCCATCTTCAGGGAGGTCCTGTGCCTCGGTAGTGTTTTGCAGTCATCTGCTCAAATACTCTCTGTATCTCCCTCCTTTGTAGCACGTCTCTGTGGAAGCCGAGATACCGTCCCAATCTGCCCTTCCTTCTTTTCCGCAGCCGCAGTGAGGGGAAGGAGGAAAAAGGGATTGTGGCAGATGTCATGCTCTCAGGATGTACTATCTTCTGTGGCGGCAGACAGGAGGTGAGGAACGGGCTCCACCCTTCCTCTGCATAGCTCCTGGATGGTGCAGAACTCCGTGTGGGACGTGCGGAGATGGTGCTGAGAGGGCTGGAGGGCAGCGCTGCTGGGGGCAGGTGCAGTTACTGGGGTGGCCTCCTTAACTCCAGTTCTTCTGACTTGCCATGACCTACATTTGTGAGGCTTCTTCCAGGTACAAACCAGAGGATTCCGAAGAGCAGCCCTGCAGCGTGGCTGACCAAAAAAAAGGAAACGCCCCACTGCCTCTTTTGATGTTTCTACTTAATTTTTGGCTCTGCTGAACTAATTAGATTCCTTTTGAGTCATTTATACATTATTGAGGTTGTATAGGTCACTGTGCAGCCTCCTTATTACCTCTGCGTATGAAAGGCGATACAGTATTAACGATGATAGTGCCAGTTTTTGTTGTGGTAAGGTTTTGTTTTAAGTGGTTTAGTGCAATTTTTGTTTTAACGAGGATACTGCAGGTTCTTCACCCATTTCTGATTATATTTTGAAGTACATGCATATGTATATAAATAAGGATGTATCGTTTTTTCCCCTTTCTTGATACTAAAGGAAAACAAACTGCTCAAGATGTCTCTTGGCTTTTAAGGTGTGAGAGTTTGGGGGGGATTCAGTTTTGTAAAATTAGATGTGAAACATAGCTGGGTCATGACTTTAGTTAACAGACAGATTGAAAAAAAATATAAATATATACACAAATAGTAAATTCACTAACTTACAGTAACATTTTAAAATAGCAGCAATTTTAACACTTCAAAATGTTCAATCATTTCTTTCCAGAGAACTCACACTGAGGGAGCCATGTGCTCCCTTGGCCTCAGCTTGAGAGAGTATCTGTCAAAATCGGTGCTATTCCTGTAGTTCGCACAATAAAGTTCACGAAAAAAAAAAAGCTTGAAAGCTTTTGATGCAAACAAGTACAGCTATTTTGATGCACTCTGAGTAAGTGATTAACAGGAAAAAGGCTATATATACACATGCACATTGTGACATTTTTCTGAGCTGAAAGAGTGTGGTTCCAGTCCTGAGTGTGAACATACGTGTATTTAAAATGCTGTGGTGCCACGTTTACAGGGACTTCATGAATCTTGTGATAACTTATTTGGGATGCATTCCTGTAGAATATCGATCCTGTTATAAGCCTTTATTTTAGTAGGATATTCATGTTGATAATTTACTTTGTACTTTCTGGGACAGGAAAAAGAAATAATGGACTAGTTTTCAGGGTGTACTTGCAAGCCCCATTGGGGCTTGGCATCATACTTTAGACCTGTGTTGCCCAAATGCTGACCATTTAGGTCAATAGGTAGAGTCACCATTGCAACACAGGCTTAGGCCAGCATGAGACGTGTTTCCTGACCTGGAACCTTGGTGGTTTTGACAAAAAAAAATATCTTAATATTTCAGGCTGCTTATATCACATATGTCATAGATCTATTCTGATGGTGTATCTACTAAAAGGGTTAACTTATTTCTAAACACATTATGCAGTGCACATTTTTAGCCAAAAATAACACTATTCCCACCAAAAGTGAATTAAGCTTACTTTTTACATGTAGGAACTTTTTAACAGGGAAGAAGTTGCCACTTTTGTATCGTCTGTGAATTTGATATTACCTTTTGGTTGCTACTTCATCATAGCAAAGTTCATTGTTGATTTAATACAGCAACAGAATCTTGGAATTTGAGAATGGAGCAATCTGTTTGCTGACTCTAACAGAAAAGAAGTCTGTGAAACAACCAGTAAACTAGCAGCAAAATGCTATTGAAAAGCAAGTACACTGTTCAAGGAAGATTACAAATGTAAATCCATGTTATTTTTCAAAACTAAGGAAAAAAAAAAAAGAAAAAGACCATGGGTCAGATAATTCCCTTCACTTTTTACCACAGGAAATGATCAAAGTAGCAGAAAATCTGCTCTTTTTGGCCAAACTTCTGTCAGAGACAGAAGGGGTCGAGCCAACACATGGTGTATCCAGCCTTGCAGCAAGAGGGGATGTGGCTGATGGGAAAGGAGGTGGAACCAGAGAAAATCTGTAGAGCAATACCTCCTATGAAACCCACAGGAATTTTCCTACCCTAGATAAAACATAGGCTGATCCAATAAAACAAATCTCAAACAGCGCAACCTTTCTTCCAGGGTATGAGATGTGTGTGAAGGAAGATGTGGGGCGAGGAGCATTTGGGATGCTCTGTGTGGAGCATCTGCATTGCTGTAGTGAAGTGAGGGCCGTTAGGGTTGCCCCAAGAGATGCAAGAAGAACAGGCAAGGAAAGGTACCTATTAGAACAGTTTGGTGGGCAAGGAAAGGGTTGGTTTTTCTTTATCCTTTCTTCCCTATCAGACTCTTTCTAGACTTCACAAGCAGAAGCAGATGGTAGGGACCGGTGCATTTCAGTTCTTTGTTCTTGCTGCCTGTGAAAGGTGCCAGATGGGCAATAACAAAGATATAAATTCTCTTCCTGTGGTCCAGGGATAGCAGAAATGCAGAGTTTCAGGACTGCCCAATCCTCACAGGATCACCAGAACATGTTTTTTTGGGGCCCACTGCTTTTGCTCTTTGATGTTTTGCCAAGAAACTGACAGAAAACCCCAGTGGCAACTGAACAGGGGCATCAAGGCCATTGAAATATTTCACATAGGACGCCAAACCACCAAATAGGTTTGGATCAATCACAAATGGACCAAAAACTGTACAGGCATGAAGTACAAGGCCAGATCCTTCATCTGAATAAATAACTTGGAAAATTAAATATTGTGCACTTCAAGAGGTGTTTATTTACTTGGGAATTTTGAATATTAGGGTTTTTTTTTAATAAGAGTAGTTCAAAGGTGTATTTGTTTAACATAATTAGCAGTAGTATTCTGAACCACTTTCTTAATGAAGACAGACATCTGTGGACATGAAGGGCCTCATCCGTGACTCTGGAGTCTGTGTAATTAAATATTTTCCACAAACTATGTTAAACTGTTAGGGGTCATCTTGTGTTGCAAAGCAAGGAATTATATATTGATTTTCATTAATTTGAATCTTTTCCCAGAACTGTTTTTATTGTACTAGAGTCCTTTGAACCTAAGGTTTTTTGTTTGTTTGTTTGGTGGGGTTTTTTTTTGTTTTGTTTTGTTTTAAACCACAGAGTGTATGATTCTATATTCCAACAAAGCCAAAAGCAGAATTTCAAGAGTAATGCAGAGATTCCTGGGGTCTTTTGGCAGTTTGCCAGACTCTTGTTCCTGTTCTAACTTAATTTTTTATAATTTCCTTTTATGTTAATAAAGGCTTCTTGTGGCTGTAAAAGTTGAAGTTGTCTTACTCCATAGACAGCCTGGTTCTTATGTAGATACTATTTAGATTATTTAGAAATCCTGCTGGTTGCCAGAGGGAGCTCTTTTGGGTTTTATGTTAAATAGTTGGAAAGCTAAATAGCTTGATTTTTCTCTCCTCCCTCCCTTCCTCCCTCAACAAAATAAATAAATACTTGAAAAGTGATTACTAACAAGTTGCTTAACTTCAGATTTAAAATCAAATTAGTATGAGATGAAGTGACTGCAACTATGAGATACCTCAGAGTAGTCAGGTTTTGGCAGGGTTTGATTTACTCGCCAAGACTTTAAGCCAACAGTCTTTCTCCATGCTCCTTTGGGCAGCAGGAACCTGAACTTTAGTCTAAGGATAGAGAACCCTGAAAAGCGCAGAACCCGTCCCGTAAGCAGCGCTTTTTACAGGGGCTGGCCTTCAGATGGAAACTCCAAAATGGTCTTAGGCTGCTTTGGCTGCTAGGACTGCTGGAAATAACTGGAAGGGTGTGGTTCAGCAGGATGCTGGGATGCTGCGAGCCACTTGTTTTGTTTTACCAGCCTTTGGGTGACCAAGAGTCTCTGCAGTAGCTCCTGTGTCTCTCCTCTCCTTGCTCTGAACATGTAGGTGAGCCACTGAGGAGGAGAGATGTGACATCAGGTTCTCCATTGCCAGCATGGAGCCCTGAAGTGTTTTGTGAATCACAACAGGGTGGTTTGAAATGGCTTTTATTCCTGTGGGGTGCTGCGTTCGTTCTTCAGCCTGATCACTCAGTTGGGTTCACAGGGTCTCCATTAGTGCATGGAGCATCAGCAGCAGAGCCAAGCCAAGTCTGGTTGGCCTCCCTCTGGATTTTAGCAATTGTGAAGCTTCATTTGGTTCAAATTCAGGTAAATGGCTGAGTATAGGAATGTTTCTCAGAAGAGCAGTGCCTGTTGGGCGCTGTGGTGTTGATCAGCTGTGGGACCTGCTGTTTCATACTCTTCCAACGTATTCCTCCAGTTCATGCAGAAGGTGTCTTGGGAACACTGGGAGCCAGTGTCCCACTAATCATCATTCTTTTGTCATCAGTTGCCAATAGGGCAAGACAGTAATTTTGGCCTCCAGGATTCTGTTTTTGAAGTACAGCGTAAAAAACCCATGCCATTTCCTAGCCAATTTTTTTCAGTATGTATTGATTCTGTCTGGTTCACATCAAATATAGGAAGTCTCTTGAATTGGCAGGCCTGCAGCTCAGGTGTACTTTGGCTCCTACTTGCCTTCTGAACGTGCACACTATGGAAAAAAATGAGAACAGTCAGGTAGATTTGTATGGGCAGTGTGACAAATTATAGGCCCTGTAGCACTTCTGAATTGGCACGTAGTTAATGCTCGGGTCGCACTTAAAGGCTTCAAATTTAGTCGATGCTTAAAAATTTACCTTCTGTTTAAAAATTTAGTATGGAATCAATCTGTTCCGTCAACGTTAGATTCACAGTTCTAAAACTTTCACCCCTTTTATCATCTTGAAGTAGCCATTAGTTTGAAACTTTTCAATCTCTGGCTCTGGCTTAAAAATCAAAAAGGAAATTGAGCCCTGTATTTCAGCTTTAATATTTTTGAAAGCTTTAAAGCTAATGGGTCGACCTATTTTTAAATTACAGAGCATGGAAAAATAGTGGGTGTATTCTCTTTCATGTTGAAGTGAGCTATTGTTTCTCCCTTCGTAATTAAAAGCTCACTTTTTTAGAAACTCATATTGGTTTTAGGCATTGCAAGAAAAATCTATGAACTAAACTGATCTGCATGAAATTTCCTTAATACTGACTTTAGGCATGAACTCACCCAGAAGCTGTAATTTTGTCGTGTCTTCTGACTGTTGTATGAAAGGAGTTTGTCCCAGTAGCCTTTAAATGGAGCTGGTCCCATCTCAACGGGCTGAAGGGTGGTGTTGAAGCGAGCGGTACAAGCTCCAGAGGCACACGGGTGCTATCTTTGAAACTTCAGAGATACGTGCTGCTGGCTGGGGCGCTGCGGGTGGTAATAATGCACATGAAAACCTACAGTGAAATACAGGACTGAAAAAAGCTACGAGCAAGACAGGTTTGTTTCAAAGCAAGGGCACAATTTATAGGTTTTAAGGGAAAGAAACCAATTTGGTCAGAACTGTGAGTTATTTAGGGGTTGAACTCCCATTGATTTTCAGTAGGAGCTATATGTCTAGATGCTTTGTGGACCTGGTCATTTGTGATGAAGTTTGATTGCATGTGGTTTTAAAATTAAGTCTAGGATGTTGTGGTACACTTGGTTGTGAAACTCTGTAAAGCTAGGAAATTTGCAGCTGAAGTATGAACACGGGCCGTAATCCTGTTCCTACCAAGGTGACCTTTCCGTGTGGGTTAAAAGCTCTTGGTTATCCTTGCATATGCCCTGGCTGGCCAGCAGCCAGCACCCCGGCTCTACCTCATTTGTCTCTTCTGGTTGCCCGATACCAGCATCGTGCATCTTACCTTCACCTCAGAACCACAGATTTCAGCTCCCTCCCTCCACCCTCTGCTCCTGGTACAACACCCAGCTGTGGAACAGAGGTCCCTTTGTACTCTGTGAATGTTATCCTCATACAGGCCATATGCGTACAGACAGTTCATGCTAATTGAGGTCCAGGTCGCATGAGAAACATACCTGTTCTCTCTGTATGCAAATTCTGGCTACCTCAATGCCACATACGTCCTTTCAAAATAGGTCTTGAAGAGTTGCCTGTGATGCACATTCCCTGGAACTGAGTTTCACACACAGTTTGTCAAAGAGCTGTAAAGCTATTCAGAAGAAAGAGTAATCTCATTTTAGGTATTTATGAGGTGTTTTTTTAGTTGGGGTGGGATGACAAATGAGTTGGATACCATGAGGTATTCATCCAGCTTGAAGTTGTAGCAGCTCTAGGTGCCGGTTTCCCAACAGAGTAGCATTTGGGCTTTGTGTGGCATTTTCTGCTTCTCTTAATTAACTATATTGTTCTGCTAATATTATGTACTGAGTTAATCTGTGACTTTACATTCAATAACAGAGAGATGGCATCTGTAAAGTCTATTTATTGATGAATCTCCTATAACCTTTCTGTATTGGACTCTGAGGCTTCTTTTAAAATTTCTTGTGTTGCCACAGCTTTTTTGTATGTCAAAATTCCCTTAATTTTTTCTCCAGCTGGAAAAAAACCCAAACAAAACCCTGCTTGGTGTATTTATTGAATTCCCTGCCTATCTGCCTTTTAGGGACAGTTTCAAGATACTCAGTTGAAAATCCCTTTCTTTGAAAAATAATTTTACTCCTAATTTTCAAAGTCATAGTCTGAAACTTGTGAGCACTTTGTTTTCTACATGATTAAACCCACATCTGCTCATTGGGGTAGAATGGAGGAAAAGGGATGTTTTTCTCTCTTGGTACGTAGGATAGCAAAAGGCCAAACGTTCTTCTTTGGTTCACTTGATTGTACTGTTGTACGCAAAAATGCCTGGCTGCACCAATACTGCTGGTTTGGACACAGAGTATGCTTTTGATTACAGACCCAGCACTTTGCAGTCACTGGGATTGGGGAAAAAAGAAAAAAAATAAAAATCTGTGGAAGGACCCTGTTAGTACATTGTAATGTTCTGTATTAAGTTTGGTTTTGTTTAAGACAAGAAAACATGTGCCAATTCTTTATAAGATCCCACTCATTTGGCAAAGGAATTGCATTAATTACATCTTGTTTTCTCTACTGTGTCATCACAGAAGAGAGAGCACATGCTGCATTTGCAAGGGGATGAAACAATTCACTCGCATCTTTGAAGCCTTTGCTGTGTTTTTCCCTTTTCCTTTGAAAATAATGGTGGGCTGCAGAAGATTTTCTCTGGGTGATAAATATGCTTTGTGGTGCTGCTCAGAAGCTTGAGTAAAGCAAATTTTTAAAAACTAGTAAATCTACCTGATAGAAACAAAGTACTTTTACACAGCTCTTCCCCAAACTATGTTCTAGCCATAGTTTTACCTGGTTTCGTTGTCACATTCAATTAATATTACTGTTAGACATTTCCTCCCCTATGAGATGATTTTACAAGATGGACTGATTTCCCTTACGGAAGATGCGGTTGCTGACTGGTTTTGGATCCTTTTTAAGGCTGTGATCTGTGAGACGTTGCAAGTCCTTCCTTTTAAGACTGTGCGTTTCACTGCAGTGATCTGGAGTTCACATAAATCACTGGTGTCCAGGGAAAACCACTCCTGTCAAGAGAATAAAGCATAAAGAATGTTCAGCACACATCTATAGGAAAATTCTGTAAGATGGACAGCTCTCTCTCAATCACTTGGTCTAAACTACCTCCTCTTCTTCGAGACTATTCATTTAAAATTAATGAGAGTAAAGAATTTCAGCTGCCGAAAAATGGACAACCTACGTCACGTGTGAAAGTTTTCCTTCACGTTTTGCTTCTGTTCATAATCTGTCTAAAAATAATAGTTTGCATGTATTTTTATGCAAAAAATGGGGAGAAAACAAAGTGAAAGCGTGTTTTGGTTTTCAGAAGTGGCCTGCAAAGCAATCAATATCCCTTTTGCTCATTAAATGCCACGTAACTAATTTATTCCCCTCTGATTGCACTCTGAAATACCTCTTTACTGTTGATTTGCATTGACATCCTACAGTTTTATTTTAGAAAAGCACTCAGCTTGTTTATGTGCTTCAGTCATATCGACTCTATATAAATTCTTCCTCAGAACTAAATAATCCTGGTTAATGATCGAGTGAAAGAATATTTAATTTATTTCTTAGGGGAAAAGCTAGTGCTTTGCATAAGTCAGACTAATGGTAAGTTCAACCTAGTAATTTTAAAGGCTGTTGCATTTGTTGTAGTGTATTTGAGGGCTCTTGCAAGCCTGAAGCATGTTATTTTCAAACTGTTTAATTTTATCACCATTCCAGAGGGTACAGAATTATCTCTTCCAGACTAGGTTATTTGGGAATTAAAGCCTTTCAGAATATGCTTAGCAAAAATGATCCAAGTTAGCTCTAGTTTGCAGGGTGAGTCCTACTTGCAGATACGAAACCGGCGTGTACCGATTTAGCATGTGGTGAGGGGGCTGTAATGCGAGGTAAGAACTGCATTACCCGAGATTGAGGCATCTGGGATTTTTCAAAGAAACACAGACTTTTATTTTTGTAAGTGGCCCATTAAATTTGCTTTCGTGGGCGAAGCCCCTAGAAGCTTTTTATGGTGATCTCACCTCTCTTTAGTTCTCAAATACATACATTGCTTTTTTTGGAGGTGTGGTGGTGGTGGTGGGTGTTTTCTAAATAGGCAGCAGGTGCCCTGAGCAAATACAACCCACTGGTGTTGATAGCGAATCATCTCCCATTTTCAGTGCGGATATAGTTTATATCGTGCTTTTCTTCCCTGGATAAATTGTCTCTAGCGTCCTACCTGTACTGTTAGTCATGATGGATGAACTCTGAAAACAATGAACTTCGCCTTGATCTCAACAAATGGCGTAGCTGTAGGGATCCTGTCAGACAGATAAGGATGAGGTGTGGTAGATGCAGGTATGAGGCACGCAGATAACCACACACACACACTAAGAGGACTCCTTCCTAAGACTTGACCTTTCTTCCCCACAGGCTTCTCTACAAAATAGTACGTTTCTTGCCTTCAAAGAATAATAAGTAGTGTGAGGAAGTCATAGTCTGCTGGAAAGGCAGTTAACCATTTACCAGGGGCCATGGATAGACAGCAGATCTACCAACTTACTACTAAATACTTATAACATACTGAGCGTTACTAAATTGCTAAAATCTGCATCAGAATTAGCAGCTAGATGAGAACTTCTTATAAGGGACCTACATGGAAATATATTCAGTAATAAGGTCAATGTTTGTCATCACCATGCTTTGCCAGTAATTTTGGGCCTCTGCATGTTAGAACTAAAGAAGAATGGTGGAAACTTGGATGGTCAAAAAACGTAGATCAGTTCTCAGGACAGAAGAAAAAGGCCCTTCCAGATTTAGCTTGAATTAAGCTGATGCATAGAGATGCAGCTCTGATAATGAAGGGATTTGAACAGCACTGTGAGTCACAATACCTGTTAAGGGCACTTGGGCCCAATATGCTTAGAGAGAACCGTTCTTTTTCATTAGAAGGAAAGCTTTCATGTTTACCCCTAAGTTGTTATATATCTTCACCTTTCCATATGTGGAGGGCTGTATCTTTTCTAATAAGAGAGATTAAAAATAATTCTCCTCTTTCCCATGAAGTACATCACACCAGTCATCATTTTCCGATTGCTGCCTTGGTCCTGAGCATAGTGCTTTGTGATACTGTATATATATATATATACATATATATATATATATATACTTTTGTCTTGCTTTTTGCATTGTCACTCATATTCTTTGGTGTACATCACCAGACTAGGAGTCATTCCTCACCTCTGTTTCTATTTCTCCTCTAATGCGTCCAAAAATCTCTTGTACTGACTTACAAAACCAGCTGGGACTGCAACATCACTCCATTTTAAGCTGTGAATTGTGTTAGCCATTACATTGGTTCCACATGCTGCTTGGGTGGAGACATCAGTTAAAATTCCCAACACAGCCAGTCAGGCCAGGAATTGCCGTTCTGTGTAAGTGGTGGTGACTTCCTAGTTCTTGATTACATTATGCTAGAAAAGAGGATTGTTCCCAGAGCAATTTACCAAGAGGGGAAAAATGGAAATACTGTTCAAGGATGACCTTCCACCCCAGTGATCTATTTGGCCGGCATCTGTTATTGCTCAGCTTCTCCGTCATGGGTTTTGCAGTAGTCTAGTGCTTTGTCATCGCTACTAAGTGGAAAACTCCTGAGCTCACTAAACAGTTTGTGAGGGGTTTGGGTCATGGCAGGTAGATTTATGAATGCAACTTCAGTACAAAGTATTCATCAAGGTTACTTGAAATAAACACGGGTCCTGTTTGAGCAGACTTTAAATGCATTGATTCTAAAAATGCCTTCAATCTAAAGTGTTATTCCTGAGCCCAGGATACTGAGATAGACAGGAGAGAGGAAAAAGAAGGGAATTACTTCTCACTGCTCCAGCATGGGAGCAGGAGAAGTGTTGTTGCGGTTGTCTCCAAGAGTGAGGCAGTGCTGTAATCCCGTTTCATTTTCGTACACAGAACTTGAAAAGATTTTTCCTAGAAATGTGTAATGGGACTGTCAGAAAACAGACCACTCCCCTTCCCAGTAGTTTCCTGCTGAAGTCATTTAAGGCCTCTCACAGCTTTCATCTGTGGAGGCAACGAGAACTCATGGGCCAAGATTATTTTTATGTCTTTTTTTTTTTTTTTNCAAGCAAAAATGAAGTGCTTTAGAGAAAGTCAGTAGGAATGAAAGTTGGGAGTTTCTCTGCATGAGAGACTGGCTCACCACCTAATCAGTTTCTTATTTCCGTTCTGTTGCCATCAATCCCAGTGAAGTGGATCAAGGTGTTTTTCTTGTTTTAGGTACTGCTAAAAGCATGCATGTGAGCTGCCCAAAGGGGTGGAGAGAGAAGTTGTTCCTTACTTCACTTCTGGGACTGTCTGTTCAGGGCTTTACACGGGAGGTGACTTGGAAAAGTTTGTGAATTCCATTTACTGTGCACTCAGACCTGATGATGGCAGTAGGCTGAACCTATAAAACCTGCTCTGCAGGCAACAGCCCTAGTACAGTAGCTATTTAAAGAAAAAAACATCCCTTTGTGGAGCTGGCAGATAGCCTGCATTCACAAAGATGGGAATTTCTGTTGGTATATATGCCATGTTTAACATAAATGATGGAGGCAACGTGCTTTAAAAAGAAGCCATGACTACTCTGGATAAATGGGCGCTACTCAGCAGGTGTTTTCTGGTTGGACTGAATTGAAGCCTCCCATACTGTAATGGATAGCTTTCTTGGATTGCATTCACTTGTCTCAGACAAATCTGCAGTGTGGGTTTGTTCCCTGAGATGAATAATACACATTTCATCCAGTTTCTTTCAAGATGAACTCTGGCTGGCACTGGAATGATAAAGTTTTTTTCTATCTCCTTCTGTCTAGAAGACGATGTTGTACTATGAAAGATGAACTTCATTCCCAAGACAGATGAACTGCATTCAGAGGTGGATTTACTGATACATATTTGTAATGCTGCAGCAGTGCCGTAGGCACCTCATCAGACAGGCACCCATTGTGGTAGTATTGAGCCTTAGTCACATTCCACGCATTAGCCCTTTTGTAAAGCTTTAATTGGAAGCTTTGTGTCCCTAAAGCCTAGAGTGGAGTCTTCTCTATATGGAGTAAATTTTCCTATTTTCTTTTACTATTAGTCTTTGAGGGTAGTGATGTACATACAATTATTCCAGCCTTGGAGAATGAAGAACTTTGTGAAGTTAGCTGGCCATTATAAATTACGTATGTGTTTAAGAAAAGAAAATGCTAGTATTTCAGTAGGCTGCCAGCATGCTATCAATGCAGTCTGCTCTATTGATGGGACATTTAGAGTGCATATTTGCATTTGCTAAGAAATTGTGCATACTTGATGTGTAATTGTTTGGAGTTTCCTTGATCCAGTGGACAGGGACACCCAGTGAGATGAGAGTACAGACTAAAGAACAACTTCATGACTCCTTTGAATTAAACACCCGATCAGGTCCCAGGATCAAATTTGGGACTGATGAGCTAACTGGCATACTCGGAGAAAACTTAAATTTGCTGCAAGCATCTGACCCTTCTCCTGCAGTGCTAGCAGGCTCTGAGCATTACCTGTCCCTGTCACTTCCCTGCATCCCATCTGCCCATGTGATGAGACCATATGTTTAAGGCTAAACAAACAAGATGTCCTGTGGCCTTTCTGATGGGACCTGACATGGCCGGATGTGAGGGCACATGGCACTTTTAGACTGTCTGGATTCAGGTTGTCTGCAAGGGCCGCCTGAAAAGGAGAAGTTGGGTTGTGTTTCCAAACCTGTTTCTAGGAGTTGCCACCTCAGGTAAAATGTAAGCAAAACCTCCAAGGCTATAGCTACAGACCTGTTTGTGCTGAAAACTTACCCAGCCTTTCCTAAGGCTTTAGGTCCTGACTTACTTGCTAAGGTGTTTTTGTTTGTCTTATTACTGGCATTCTTCTTGTTAGTAATTTACAGCGTCAACAAAAATTCTTGTCATACTGAAAACAAGATTTGAACTGAATCCAAAGACTGTGGAGTCAGTGCAGCTGTGTGATGGGAAGGGGCTGGTACATGCTCTCAAAGATTTGAAACCATTAAGTGTGTATTCAAGGAAACAGCATCTGAAATGCTTTTATTTCTGGTAGTAACTGACGATTTTCATCACATACAGCTTTGATTCTTATTATAACTTCTTGGCTCAAGAGTCTAAGACTAGCTGACCTGACTTTTGTGAGTTAGCGATGGTAATTAGAGATGCTTGGTCTATTTTGCTGTGATATGTACGTACACTAGAACACATAGATAATAGGAAGCATGCAATGCAGCAGCCATTCTGTGAGAAAATCTCTGTCTGCTGTTTGGCCCCCTGTGTAACAGATGGCACCAGTCACCACGAGTCACCGGTGGTGACCTAATGACCAGTCACCACTAGTCACCACCTAGTCTTAGTGCAGCAGCAGTATTTTTATACAGAATCCCCTTCAACGTGTGAGCGCCTTTCTAAGAATCAGCAGCACGCAGATGAGTGTCTGAGGCATGCAGTGTACAGAGGTGGTGAACACCTATACAAGCTGTATAAGCCTTACTTCCTAACAATAAAACTGTTAGAGTTGCTGGCAGAAAGTGATAAGAGTGTCAATGGCTGTTTAGATTAGGGAAGGATGGGGTGTGTTCAGTGAAGGGGATAGTGTTTGTTTAGGTTTTCCCTCCTGGGACTAGTTTAGTATTTCAGGCACGTTTGGGAACTTTTGGTTTTTCCCCCCAGTGGGCTAAGATGTGAGATGGACAGTGTGTATGGGTCTGAGAGAATAAGATTTAACAATGCTTCAGAAAAAGCAATTGCGTACCCTATAACGCTGACTTTCGTTCTGGGTGCCTGTATCGACTCTCTCAGTATTTGTCGGCTGACTTTTCTTTCAGCCTAAAATATAGAAGAAGATGCCTGTTTCAGCCTGTTGGGGCTGACAAAATACTGAAGATAGACAAGACCATAGAGTAAAAGGCAGCTGAAACCAGTCCTGTACAGCGAGTCCCTGTGTGTGCCGTGTCAGAGGGAGCAGCTGGGATCTGCTGCTGACAACACTACTAAAGCCACGTTGTTTTCCATCTGACTGTACGGTTACTGTGCCTGCCCTGTCCAGCCAAACAGAGAGCTGAGACCTCTCTCCTTTTTATTCATCCTCTGTGGGAAGGTTATTTAGAGCAGCATGGTCTGAGTCACTTTGTCACAAGCTAGTTCCAAAGGCATAAATGCTGTATGTAAAACTGCCCCAAGATGATGAGGAGCAGCCACAAAGGGACATACTTGTACAAATTACTATTCAGAGATCTTGAAACATAAAACTACGTAGCTCTGAAAGAAAAGGCCAGGACCCCAAAAATAATTGGCCAGGGTAATGGAAATTGTTAAAAGAATGAATGGGATCAGCCACAACAATTGCCAAAATCACTATGGTCATCGAGCTGAAAAATGAACCTGGCAGTAGCAGCACATCCAGATGGCCAAATAGCAAGACTTATTGGTAATCCATCCATTTGCCTGATTGGAATCTTGTCCACCCACCAGCTCAGGGACAGACTCCAGAGTAGTCCCAAAGAGGCTCCCAAAATCACAGGCACTGAGCTCCTCTCGGTCTCAGGACTCAACCTTCTCAGCAGTTATACAACTACTGATGAAGGCACAGGGTCAGTGGAGCCCTACGTGCAAACATTGCATCGTGATGTTAAAATGGATTGGTTTTGAACTCTGCAGATCCTGTTTTCCATGTGGCTGGGCTGAAATGCTGTCTATGCTGCCAGTATGGCTAGAAGCGTGTCAGCAATTAAGTACCCCAGGAGGTCTCTCTGAAAACTGATGTACAGGCTCATGTAGCTTGCCTTGCAACATCACTTTTCCCAGCAGAATATGATTGCTGTAATATGGAAGGGAGCTTTGCTCTACACATGCTAAGTACCCTTATCTCTCAAGTGGCCTGACTAACATAATTAGATTAAACTAAGAGGAATTGGACCTTACCTTGTCTTTAGCTCAGATTCTGCAATTCCTTTTCAGACCCAGAGAAAGGGCTTGGAGCCTGAAACCCTCCCGCTATTTCCAATTACATTAATTAGCCTAATAAAAATTTTATGTGCCTGTTCTCTTCCTACAAACTCTGCTTCTCTCTTGCTACAAATACAATTACTAGTTCCATCCTGGAGTGGTTGGCATGTATGTAAACCGGAATAAAGGGATCTGACCTTAACCGTGGAGGGAAAAAGGCAAAAAAAAGCCAATGTTGCTGCACATTAGTGTAAGAGCCCTTGGGCAGCTGGCTGAGGAAGAAACCCCCTCCCCAGCAACTGAGCAGTAGGGTTGGGAGCCTGAGGTGACTGTCACACAGAGGATACAGGAGCACAAGGCATAAGGCAATTCCTGACTACAACTGTAATGGAATTTGCAGCTTTTTGTGACCAGCTCTGCTCCTCAGAGCAGCGTTAGGAACAGCGCCTCACTCCTTTGGTGTGGAAGCAAACCTGGTTCGACTTTCCAGGTGGAACTCAAGTAAATTGAAAAGGGTCCTGGAGTCGTAATACAAAAATCACTAGTTCACACTGACATAAGCCAATTTCATGGAGGAAATACAGATAAAGGAGCAGGCAAAGAAAATGCAATAAATATAGGAAAAAGAGGTTTCTACTTCTCAACAGGTCTTTTTAGGATGAGATTAAGAGGCAGAGTTTAAGCTTAAAAAGGCAGAGATGGAAATGAATAGTGAAGATGATGTTGGTTTGTTTGGGTTTGTTGTTTGGGTTTTTTTACTTTTGTAACAGCTGTAGTTTTTGAGTTCTTTTTCTGAAAGTTGTCATTAATGTAGCACTATTTTTTAATACTTAAAAATCAAGTCCAGGTGGTTACCATAATATTAAGTTATCATCTCTACAATTCACCAGTCCTCGTAAAGAGACAACTTTCTCCATAAAGCATCTGCTTTACTTTTAGACAAAACTGTGGGTATTTGATGTCTAGCTCATTTAAAAAAAATACTAGCAAGGTAGAACCAATAGACACTGACATTACAACAAAACACACTATTTTTCTTAAATTGTAACCTTTTCTATGTTACTAATATTGCAATATTATTTCTTGTTTACACTGACTGGCATCCTGATAACCAAAGGCAAAGACTTGATGTGGCAACAGTAAACACTAGAATAGTGAAAACTCTCCTAGATGTCATTTTGCAGTACATCAGCACCGTAAAGTGAGGTGTGTGTCAGCTGCATTAGCCAGTAAAGGTCCCAGGGACTCCTTCTCGCTTCCTCTCCTTTTAAAGTAAACCTTTAAAAGACAAACAGACCTCCCTTTCAGTATGGAGCTGAAATGTAGTACAGAATGATTCACACCAAATAAATAAATGCTTTTCAGTTGCAATCATTCCCTATTGAGTTGAAGTGGTATTATGCTGTTGTAGTCTCTTCAGTTCCAGAAAGCACACGCAAATGAAAAGTGATTTTAACACTTTAGGGGGGGGAAGTGCAGCTTGCACAGAGCGTCCAGCTGAAATTGTACAATGGCTGAGCTCAAATCTACATCAGTTTACAACTTCCACTACAATTAATTTCATTTCTCCACTTCATTCCTGGAAAATTAACCCTGCAGAATAACCCTTACGCATTTCATCTATCTGCAGCTTCCACACTATTTGCATCTGAAGAGCTCCAAACACTTACAGCCCCTTTCCAATTGCCACTAGGGCTCCTACACAAGCAAATTAACTTCTGTCTGCAACACCTGTTCACCTGAAATGATATCAGTGAACATATGTGACAAAACTTTTGAAATGGTCGTTTTAAGCACAAATGCATGCATAGGAATATTCCTGCCTAACGCTGAAACACAACCACCTCTTTGGTGAGCAGCATACATGACATGACAGCTTGTAGCAACACTAAATAATCAGCTACTTAGCCCAGAGCAAAAATTGAAGCAGTGGGATTGTACAACATTTAAACCAGCAGTTGTTTGGAAAAGATTTCTCTTGTGACATAGAAACCTTATTGATGCAAATATCCCTAACTTTGACAGCCCTGTACTTAGAGCTGGTACATTCAGTAAAAAGTACTTCAACACGGGGATTAGGACAGAGATTTTGTTAATAGCTGGAGCGAGCAGGCCATGTGGGAATGACCATTGGTCCCGCTGATAGTACCTGTGCAATTCTGGGAAGAAGTCTTCATATAAACACCAGACTAACTTCTCTGTGATAATTTTTTGTGTGTACGATGGGAAGTTCCAGCCCTGCAAAAAAAATGCATATTCTGATGAGATTGTAGTCTGAGACGATGCAGCAGTCATGACACTGATTTGTCACGTACAGTTCCTATGTTCTGCGTGAACGAATCTCTCTCTTTAGACTCAGCTCCATAGCAAAAACTCCTTGTTTGAGGCCTGGTACTCCTGCTCATGTGGAATAGTCTCATTTACCCAAATGTCCTGTTGGTTTGAACAGGACCATTTGATATTAGATGTACTGTGCAGATGTTGCAGTTAGCACTTCCGAGGTTTGTCTGTGCTAACAAACAATTCTGCTCATTAAAACAAACTAACAAAAAAAGCAAATCTAGGCGAGACCTGAATGCATTTAAATGAAGTTTTCAGTATGCTGAAATAACAACAGCAACAAAGTAGATTATTTTCCTGCATTATTGTTAATAACACAAAAGTGTATTTCTAACATTATTTAAGGTTCAGTTTTTCAGTGGGTTTGGTATCTATGGGAATTCTCTCCTTAGTAAAAAGAAAGAAAGAAACAAACAAAAATCTCTGTTTTCCCAGTGGTGCTCATTACTGATGCAGACTCAATGTCAAATTGCCACTACACTGCAGAAAAATACACAAATCAAAAGCCTTCATATGCTGGAAACTTAACAATTTAGCAAGCAGAATATACAGTTCATACAGCTAAGAACAGAGAGTAGGCACCAAAAAATGGAAATATCTTGTCAGCTCGTGTTTTTTTAATGTAACTTAAGAAATTTAAGAACATTGTCTTGAAATAGTATTCATATATACTTCCAGATTATCTGAATTCAGTTCCACTACCATAGTTGCCTTCTGCTTGGAAAAAAATACATGTTGAACCACTGTAATTATCTATTTATTTTTTTCTTTTAATTGGAAAACTGCATAGAATTAGCTGCAATTATAAAGGTTCAGATCAAACTGCTTAAAACTTAATTCTGTAAGTAAAAAATACATATGTATGGAATTAGCAATGTTTAAAAGTCTAAACAGATCAGTTTTCCCAGTAGCCAACTGTTCACTAGTAAATATACTCCACCTCTCTACTCAGAAGCAGCAGATGAATTCTTGCAATTCTCTTTGTAATTCTGATCCAAGTCCTTCTGAAGCCAGTGGAAAGATTTATATTATAGCAGCTTATTAGATCTTCATTTTACATGTGTTTGTCTCACTGAGATGAGTGCTGATTTCTTCTCATTATTGCAGGGCTTCCAATATCAGCTCTGCAGTCCGTAAAGAGTTCATCTTGTTTTCAAAACTGAGATCGTATATTAAAGAGAGCACTATGAGATAGCAACAGACATTTGTTACTGGTCCATGGCAGGATTCCAAATTGTACCAATTCTAAGAATATACTTTCAATAAATTTAGAGATAATAAATCATACTGACTCCCCGAAATGTCCTTGGGTGACACCAATAATGAAGGAGGGTCATTTTTGACAAGCAATTCTTGTTCTTGCAGGTGTGCTCTCACAAGGCTGGGAAAGTCTTTATTTTTGGGTGTTTCCATGGTAATGTTGGCAGTCCTAAATGGAAACAAAAATATTTAAAAGGAGATGTTAAAAAAAAAGCATAATTCAAATGTGACTGAAGTTTGTATTTTTCTAAGAGTAGAAAGCAGAGATGTTGTTGTATATGGTGTTAAAACTTCTATCTAAATTCAATCCAAAGACAAATTCAGGCACATTTTTTACAAACTACTGAGGGTTTTTCATCATTAAAAGCATTTTAAGGAAGGCCTTTTAAGAATCAGCAAACATAAAGTGACTTCTTTCCTGTTTTGTTTTCTGAAATAGGCAGCCATTTTCTACAACTCGAATTTCCATACAATCAAAAGAATCTTTGCAAGGCTGAAAATGTTACGACCTTTGGAAGGACCTAACCCAAAAATCCAAGCAGGTTTAATTTTTTTGGAATTTTGAATGCTTAAGATGAAACGTGTGCCGCCGTCTTAAAAAAAAAAAGTCTCCAACACTCAAAGAGGCATTTCTAAATTCAGTTTTTATTTTTCTCCTGAAGAATGAAATGGGGTAGGAAGCTCTGCACCCGCACTGCAGGGCAGAGAGTTTCAGCGAGTGCTCCAGCAAAGGTGAGCACAGGCCCTGCAATGCCACCATTGCTGTATGTTTCAGGAGAAAGGGTCTAAATGGCCTCTGGAGCTATCACCAGGCATAAGGCATTGGCCAGTTTCATAGACCCCCGCAAGAGAACAGCCAAAATGGCAATGACGTGAATGCGGGGGCAGCCCTGGCACTGCCCGAGCAAGCCCAAGGAGGTGGCACAGGTCCCCGAAGACCTTGTGGAAAGATGAGGGGAAGCCGCCTTCTTTCTGCTCTGGCCGCAGGCTGGGAAAAAGGCCCGAGGCAGGAAAACACCGTCTGTGCCTGTCCCTTTGCCCACTTCTGCTTTGGAAGGAGGACCTGCCATCAGATGGCCCAATGCTGAGGTGGCCGCAGGGACACGTTGGCAAGTGCTATTTATACACCATGGTTGAAAAATAGCACTGGAAAGTGCCTCTGTTACAAGGCCCTGGTTGAAAAAAAACCCCAATTCCGCATCTGTGAAACCTTCCAAAAATTGCTTTCCTCAGTGTAGAAGCCGGATATACATTTGTTGAATCAGGCTCTTAATTAGGTAGGATGCAAAGGGCTTCTCCCCTCCAGCTGTGCTTCCTGCTCAACAGTGTCCCCCACTTTTTGCTAACCCGGCTAAAATCTCATGTGGGATTTTTGTTGTTGTTGTTATTTATTCCCACAAAGATACAGTAGCAATCGGCAGCTGATTCCCTTTCACCCCTCCCCTTTTGTAATTTCAATAGGTTTTTTCCAAGCCAAATTTCTTCCCGCTTACTTGGGCTGGTCTTTGCATTAAAACAAGTTCTTCAAATGACCCCCAAACATTTGCCCTTCCTGTCCATTCTTGGTTATGCCAAAACTGTTAGTTCACAACAGGAAACCAATAGCTTGTGCTATCAGGAGACATTTCCTTCACAGCACAAAACGTCTGAATAATAATTTTAAGCAAGGCTTCACCCATTTCCTGTGAAAGGAGGGAAGTTTGCCTATCCCAGTCCCTCAGAGCTCTTTGTTTCCATCCCTTCGTGACGTAATGCTTTCTGCAGGGGGAAGATGGATCATTTTCCCTGAACAGCACTAAATTCAATATCCTGTGTAAAGTTTGGATACTGCTCTTCAGCAATGAAACATGTAGCGTTTACAAATAATAAAAAGTTATGCTCTGGTTTATACCTGTGGTGTCTCTTTCAAAAAATAAACTGAACTTTTGGTGTCTGGAAAGTAACTATAATCAAAACATGAAGGGTAAAGACAGTCTGGTTTACTAAACATTTTCCTGGCAGGCTGTTTAGCACTCCAGCCCTAACTGCTGCCTCTGCTCCTAGGAGAGAGCAAAGCCCACCTGGTACCAGCTCTTGCTGAGCACCAGAACGCCCCAGACCGGAATGTCCATTGTGGCACTGCATTTTACAGGAATCCTGCAGATAAACTGTCTCAGACACTGACTCAACACATCAATTAAGTGGAGGCTTAAATTCATCCCTATACAGCAAAACATTCACTTAAGGGAATACTGAAGAGTGACCGACTTTTTAAAGTGATGCGCTACATCAAAGCCTTAATAGAATGGCAACGCTAAATTGTTGAGAAGGGTATTGGCAAGCACTGCTCGTTAGCTCTGCGGTGCTGGAATGCTTAGAGATATTTACGATGCATAATTTTAGGAAAAAAATGTGTTAAGCTATTCTTTATCCATAAAAGAATTAGGCATAGAAATTTCTATTTATAAGCTACTTTGTTCCACTGAACCCTACTGCAGTGGTTTTGGACTTGTTTTTGTTAAATGATACAACCTGAAATCAGGATATATGTTTTATTTCATTTTATACAGCTTTTTTTTTTTTTTTTAACAAGCTGAATAAGGCCTTACAGTAAGTACAGGTGAACAGGACTTCAAGACAAAGACAGAAGACTTTGCTCTGTTAATGTGATATATATAGGCTTGGTCTGTGGTGTTGTTTTTTTTAAATCACCTGTTGCAGGAAGCAAGAAAGCATAAAAGAAGAATCTGTCAGAGTTTGAGGACCTGAAAAGTAGTTCTTGTCACAAATGTTACTACACTGCAGTCTTAATTACATTATTTGCTGTCACCCAAAACCCACACTAAATCTCTCTCTCCATTATTCTGAAGACAATAAAATTTTTATCGCAGTTGTGTCCTCTTTGTGTTTGCCATTTGAAATGTTTGAGCCAACATGAAATACTACATCTTTTTTTCTAATTCACTGGTTCTAATCAAGAGGCCCAGCAGAGTCAATTTACCATCGTCTGCCTCCCTCCTTTGGCAGGCACTGCACTATCTGCCTCCTCAACCGGGATGCTGCAGGTAGTAGACACCTTCCTTCACGCAGATTCTAGTCATGTTTGTGTTAGCTAAATAAACCATTTTAACACCTCTCCACTGGGAGCTGTGTTTAATAATAGCAGCTTTGTTTTTCAATGTCTCTTGCTTGAAAGACAGGAATGTGGTTTTCTTGCTTAAGGTCAGCAAAACCTTTGCATTTTGTGTTTTCCAGTCCATTTCCTGAAGTACATCTGTCGGTGCAGAGAGTCCCTGCACAAGGCAGATTTCACCCACCCGTACCACCCTCAGTCCTCACTTTCCCCATCAGTGACTGTAAGATATGAGATAAGCTTGGTCTCCTGATATCCGTTTCAGAGGAACTGGAAAAGTTAATTTGGTTTCACTTCAGCTGGGGACAATTAGAGTGTTTCCCCCTCAGTGTCTTTCACGGATCAGAAAACTGATTCTGAATTTAAAAAAAGTCTGTTAAATATCATTCAGTCCTTTTTGTAATTGTTCAGCCTTAAACTGGGACATCTTGTTGAACACCTGCTTTGAAGGTGATACCCCAAGGCTATTGTTGCATTTTCCTTTTCTGTTTTACCCGTCCCAATTTTGAATTCCCTTTCATCTGGGCATTTGAGTATAACTAAGTTACATTTAATTGTGTAACAAAACCCTAACTGGTTGTTCATTCAATAGTTTTGTAAGGCCAAATCTGGAAACCCTTACTTTGTTCTGTCCATCTGTCGCCAAAGCATAACAACAGATGAGCTAGAGGGTGCTCAGAGAAAATGCAAAAACCGGTGTTATTCTATTGGCTACTAGAGAAATACAAATGCCAAGGTATAAACATGCATACTTAAGAAAAAAAAAATCAGTTCAATCATCAGAGAAAGCTTCCTGTCGGTCCCATGTTTTAATATCATGGAAAGATCTTTTATAGCAACTGTGGGAACACAATGTCCTTTTCAGCCTGTAAAACTACATTTGCAAGGCACTCTGAAAAGGGCTGTGGGTAATATCACAAACTGGCAAGCAATGATATCTAAGTCCCCTTCTTCCTTTTATTAACTTGTATAACACTGTATATATTTCAGTAAACTTCACGAAAAATCCCACGAGAATGGGAGTTTGGGCAGAGTATTTATATCTTGCTATCACAGAACTCTGTCCATCTGTCAAAACAGGCAAGTAAATCATGCTTAAACCCAATCATTTAGTTGGTGAGCTGAGACTCAGAAAAATTAGGAAACTTGACGAAGGCCATGCAGGAATGAATGAGAGATAAGAGGCTCATGTGGCATAGCCTGTGAGCCATCACAGATGCTGCAACTGAACGGACCAGCTTCTGTGACACATCGCACAGTGCTAGTGTGCGGATGGTTCTAGACTTCTCTGCATTATACCCATCAAAACTGGCAGAGAAGCCTGGTGTCCTCACTGCAGCAGCGGTGATGGTCTCTGATGTGGCTGGAGGGGAAGGGAGAAGAGGTGGTGCAGAACAACGCTAGCAGAGAGAGCAGTGCCAGTAGCTGGGACTGATCAAACTGAACTCCCAGAGGCACAGAAGGAGCTAATATCTGACATTTTTAACACTGGAATTTTCAGGCAAGTAAAATAATAATTTTATCGGAATAGGGGTATAAACATCGTATCACATATAACTCTTGGCTTAAAGTCCTGTTAGGCAACAGAGCAGTCTTGGAAACTAGATACCTTCCTACTCTATGCCCCTTAAATAGGTTAAATCCCCCTAACACCTTTCAGGCCAACATTTCTTCTGCACAGTGATCAGGCTCTCATTATGTTTGACATTTTATTTCCACTACTGAATTGTATTTTCCTTGTTTTGCTCATTCACAGTGCATACTGGCCAACCTACAAAAATGTAATTTGAATGTTTTAAAGCAGACTAATATATTTTGACTGTATCCTTGCTGACACAGAGGGCTGTAACGCAGCCAGCTGTTCATTGTTACTATGTTAAATAAAGTAGAGGTCCCATGTGATATTCTATATACTAACAAATGATGTAATGAAATTCTGGTCATGTGAAAATTCTATCGTTATACCACCCAGCGTCCCCACGAGCAGTCAGAGGCTAAGTCCCTTGTCTGAAAAGGCCTGTTAACACATCATCCTTAGCATTTGGGACTGTAATTGGTTTAACCTGATGTGCTGCTCATTTTCTGTGTCCTGCGTTCTCCAATAGTACAAGTACATTTTTCTCTGTACCGGTGAACAGGACTTCAAGACAAAGACAGAAGACTTTGCTCTGTTAATGTGATATATATAGACCTGTACACGTGGGATGTGAAGAGCTGATTACAAGAAACATGGTCTACAAGTAACAGGTGGGACTGCTCAGGTAGGCAAAGATAGAGAAAGAGGGTGAGAAAGCCATGCAGAGAGAAGGAAGCTGTACCCTCAAAAAGAACTCGGTGAACTCGTTTCTGCCCTCCTCCCCCATTCCCACCTGTATAGTTGTTGTGTTGTGTCAGCGGTTCAGTCTCTAACACAAGCCCACACGCAGTTGTAGGATCACAGCTAGAGAAACAGAAACGCAGAGTGGGAGTGAGACCAAACGCAGGCTGTTTCGGTCCAGATCAGCACTGAAACCTGCTTCTCACAGAGCTGTACCCAAAAGTGTGAAAAGAAAAGAAGCAGGCAGACGAACGAAGGAAAAAAGGTGGGTGAGCTTTACCATAGAACTGACCACAGAAATTTAAATCCTGGCTTAGGTGGCTATGGGTCACCCCTGTGACTCACCCACATGCACCAGAGTGACAAGAGGTACAACACGCTGGGGAAAGGTGGGAGCAGTGAACAGCCTGTGTGTCCTCACTACACTTGAGCCAGCAGGAAAGGAGATAGGAGCAAGCACTGTTTACACCAGGGGAATTTTCAGGCAAGAAAAACAAATCACAAACAGCAAACTAAATTTAAACTTTTAGAATTTACAAATGGGAGCCCATTTCTTCAAAGGAAAAGTTACATGTGTGAGGTATACCATCCAGCCAGTTACATGCAGCATAGGAGACTTGGTTGTGGAACTGAGACCCTTAAATAATCCAGTCAGCCATGGAAATTAGCCCTGCAATATAACTCTAGCTGAATTCAGTCCAAGATGTTTAAAAAAAATAGTCTTGTGAATTCTGTACTTCTATTAAATTTGAAACATTTATCTCTTGCCCTTTTTAGAGCCTGCTCAACACATTATTGGAAAGCATACACTCTCTGGAAAGTGGTAAGGCAGAAAGTTCTGGGTTAATATGGTTCCTGGGAGAAAAGAACTGTGACCAGCCATTCCCAGTAGATGCTGGGGGTTCCAAGGCAATCCCGTGTGATGCTGGTCTTTTTGGGCTTTCAGAATAGGACCTCTAGAGCAAGAACATGAGCATTGCACCATACCTGACTGTATGTGTTAGTCTTGTTCATCAGAAACAGAGTTATTGGGAGATTCACAACTCTTCCACTGCATGACACCATAGTTCAGCACTGCTAGCAATGGTGAAGGCTCATTTCTCTGGTGGGAAGGAAGCAAGTTTGTTTTCTGTTGAAATGAAAAGCAACTATTAGCTGAAACAATTGCAGAAACTGAAGTTAGGAGAAATCCTAATGCATGAGGACAACAAAGCTTTGCCCTGCACAAGGCAGAACTCTTTGAGAGTTACCCCCATTTGCCTGACCAAGGCAGTAGGACTGTGCTGCCCAGAGCGTGGCCACACAGACACAGCAGAACTTGACAATTAGTCTTATGCAAAGCACCACTGAGACAGCTGTAGTACTTCTGGCTCTGGAGAAAACTCCCTTGTAGCCAGAATGGGTATTTCTGCCATGCAATGCAGACATACCCCAAGAGGCACTATAACCAGATTAAAGCAGCCTGGGTGCATCTCTGAGGGAATGGGAATGACGTTTCTTCCCCTGATTCACAAAAGACAGACAGAAAGGGTAAGTTTGCAAACACTAGTCCCATGTAAACTTTGCCTGATTAAGGCTTTCAAACAAGGGATAGACTTTCATCTGAGCTTCAGCCTCTAGGTGCTTTATCTGTTCTCTCCTAGAGGATACACTGCAAAAAATATCAGTGCTTTTTCACTAGCAAGGGTGGGGAGGAAGAACACCAACATATGGCATTTCCCAAGTGTGTTCATATCACATGCCTTTTACATGTTTACATTTCTTGGCCATGGTCTGAGCCCAACCTCAGGCTAACCTTGAACCTTACAAACTAAATGCAGCCCTGCTAGTGCAGCTGGGACAGATGGGAGAGCCAGGTAACACAGAAACAGCTCAATCTACAGTGTCCTATGAAAAGAAAGAAAAAACATATATGCCCCCAAATCTGTGCTGTTGAAGCTACCCTTCTGGCTACACCAACATTGTTTTATTCTGGAGACGGCAGCAATGTATGTTCACCACCACCACGAAGATGAATGCAAAACTCTTGGGGTTTTATTGCCCAAATAGTGTACAGGGTATGGAGACATTAAGGACAGAGACAGACTGCTGACTTACACGCCCTTGCTTCCAGCTGAGCAACTGCCTTGGGGAACTATGGAGCAGAAAAGCTATTACGGATCTGCTTCTACTCCATAATCTGCCTGGAGAAACTAAATAGATATTCCCTTCCTGTACCCTGGATGGTGTCTGCTGTGAGCAGTGCTAAAGCTGTCCAACTCCCACAGAGCCACGTCTACGCTTGAGCTCTCAGGAGAGCTGCTGACCCAATTGTACCACCTGGGGGAATATTGTGCTAAAATTCCCACGAGCAGATATGACTGTGAAGCTGTGGGCTGTGATTCAGGAGCTGAGGCTTCATGAAACAATTTTGTTCCTGCAAGTTAATTAGCAGTGGAATTGAATTGGCAAGAACCGTTTTATATGAAAGACCGGTTCTTAACATGGCCTCTAAGATTGTCTAATCATAAAATACATGTTTCTACATAGCTTTTGTTTTATTCTTAAAGTCACTTCTTTTTTAAACAAACAGAACTCCCCTCCTCATTTCCCCTGGAAGATAGATAATATTTTATGAAGTATTTTGGCAGGAGACACAGATCATTGTATTTATTGGAGACATCATAATGAATTAAAGTAAAAGGGACAAAATTAAAGCTATTAGAAAGAGATCAAATTCCAGCCATTTCTCTAGAGCAAGGTTCAGTTTTCAAGTCATTTTTCAAAAGAGGTTTTACATGTACAAAATCTAATGAGGTTAATTTGAAACCGAATGAGCTAATCAGTGGTTTGATACCCTGGATGCTGCAAATGCATTGCTTCCCGTAGTGTGATAATGTTATTTATCATCTTTCCTCTGCTACACTGTCAAAAGAACTATTTCAATTTTAGACTTCCATATTCATGAAAGGTTGTGCTGCTCCATTGCGTTAATTGTGTTAGCACTGGAAAAACCATCTCTGGAAGGATCACACCAGTCTGAGTTGGGAAGGGTGGAAAATAGAAGGCTGCCCGCTGAATACTACCTGTTCAGGATTGCTACCCTTCATTTCCAGAAAACTGAGCATGAATTCTATCTCATCTAAGTTTTGGGGGTTTTGTTGGTGTTTTATTTTGCCCTGGGTTTGGGTTTTTTTTCCCCTATGGCCTTTCTGGCATCATTTATAGAACAACTCCTAGGAGGTGCCGAGTTCGAATATTTCCAAAATTTGCAGTTTTCACCCTGTGGCTTTGAAGCATGTATAACTTCTACAAGGCAGAAAAAGTGAAAATATTGGCTTTCTTTCCACCTCCAGGTCATTGTGCTGAATCATGCTACCTCATAAGAGTTCTTCAGTGGCACACTTGAGTGCTGCTCACAGTTTCAATACATTTCCTAACTTAGAGATGTTGACGTTCAAGCTCCCCATCCTGTTTAGCCCTACACTCATGGCACACCTTAAAAAGAGTGAGAGCTGAGAGGGGCAGCAGCCCTAACACAGATGTTTACCGCTCAATTAATCAACTCTATCTTGGTATTAATCACTTGCATGCTCCAAGGCAGAACAGAAGCGTACAGGAGGAGGACAACATAACAGAAAAAAAAAAACACACAAAAAAACTTAATCCATACCAATATTAGTTTTTAGGAATAAAAAAGGAAAACTTCAGGCTACAGAATTCCAAGAACTTTGATGAGAGGTAAAACCACTAGAAAAGATCTCTGTTACATGGTTAAACACACTTACGAAACTCTGCCCAACCAATGACTTTTGTACATTGGCTTGAAACTACAGCTGCAAGCTGTACAACGGAAATGACGACAGGATATAAAGGACTAGGGAATATTCAATATTTACTAAACAAAGATCTTAGCTTTGAGCATGTGTCCAGTCATACCATAAGTATTTGACAGAAACTGCTCTCTGTGCTTGGACAGTTTGGAGAGCCATTGCTGTCATTTTGGAGTGCACATGCAATAAATCACCTTGCATTAATGTACTTGCAATAGTTGGATTTTTCCTCCCCTCTTAAATTATGAATTCAAGCTAGAAAGCAAGCCAAAAGTCATTGGTAAGTACTGGAACAAAACCTGAAACCCTGAAAGACCTATGATCATTTCGAGAAGTTCACACCATGGTTTCGAAGGAGCTCTCTTCAGAGGAAGCATTTCCAAGCTCAGACCCAAACTCATGTTAAAATCACGCCTACTTGCTGAAAGGGATTTTACAACCTCTATTGACTTCTGGAGTGACTAGAGGGCAGTTCAGAACATTTTTAATATTACCAGACGAGAGTTGTTCCTTTAACACAATACATTACGTCTCCTCCTTGGGAACTGAAGAAAAGGGCTATTGTAAAACATAATTATTTATGAACTGTGTTATGGTGTTTGCCAGATGACAGTGTACAAGGGGCCCCATGTCTAAATGGGCTGGACAGAGCTTTGGCACTGTAGTGACAGACTGCCACCTTTTAGGAGCCTTTAGTCTGGAGAGACAACAGAGGCAAAAGGTTGGAGATTATCAGCTCTGTGTTGGAGATGGCCAAAGCATTAAATTACTTGCCTAGGTTCAGAGGGTGAAACCTGTAGTAAAGCAGAAAACTGAGCTCAGTTCTCCCGAGGCCCATGGTTGCACCCCTGATGTGCTGTGACTCACAGCTAACTCATGGTTGATTAACGATAGTTTAAATTTCAGCTGTCAGCGATTACCCGTCTCATCCCCCCTTTGCATGAAGTTTTTAGGATCATTGAAGTGGTCACGTTTTACTTGCACTCTTGTGTGTGAAAATGAATTTTGAGGCCCAGAGACCTAAGTGTCTTCAGATATCTTGGTTTACAAGTGATGATAAAAGACCTGAGAAAAATCTGTAATTCCATGCCACTCAGATGAGTCAGTTGCCAGAAAGCAGCAGTCCTGGTTCTGATGAGATACATTTCAAAAGACCTTTGATTTGCTAGCTGCAAATTCAGGAGAACTGTGACTGCTTTGTGGTTAGTCATTGACAAGAATAAGAGCTAGAGTCTCAAAATAAATTACTTGCTAACACCTTCAAAACAGACTCCATTGGAAGGGGGAGTCCCAGTGGTCCCACGTTTACGATGGACTTGCTTCTGCTTTCAGATTTTCTGCTCTCGTTTTATCAGATCCTTGTCATCAATGCATTTCCTGAACTTTCCCATCATTGATTTATTTTTTTTATTCAAATCTCTCCCTCCTTTTCTCAGGTGCTGCTTATGCATCAATTTGAATAAAGTGATATGCAAACATTTGCTGGATAAGTGTGAACAAAGGTTTGCTTGATTGCTAGCTGCTAACATGGGTGCCAGATTGAAAAGAACCACAGAGACAAAAACAACAAAAAAAGTGGTAAATCAGCTTTTTGCACCTTTTGAAGGTCTTTGAAATGCAACTTGTTCTTTTACCTTCCTAGTTCAACTAATATTGAACTCTGAAACAGATCTCTTCTTATTCAAGTAAAGCCTGGCTCCTCTCTAAGATAGCAATAGGTTTTACAGCCCTGCACCTACCATTCAGTCCATATCTCTCAGCCAGCTGCAGACCTTCCTGCCTCCCCTTCTCTTTATTGGGAGGTGCAGGAAAAAAAAGTTGCAATGTTTAGTTTTCCTCAAGTTTCTTAGTGCTGCTTACCTCTGATTTTTTCCTGCTTTGGTTAGAAGATGACACAGATGGGGAAGTAGTGTTACGTGTGCCATTAGCAGCATTGCTAATTTTCTCAAGTTGACAGCCCAAGGCCAGGGGAGAATTTATTGTAGAAGGCCTTTTTTTTTTTTTCTCCTTCTTTTCCTGCAGTACCTGTGCAAGGTATAGAAATCAAAAGAAATAGCTGCATAGTATCGGGCTAG
>VZTM01037610.1:669023-690974 GCA_013400555.1 Jacana jacana
AAATAGCTGCATAGTATCTGGCTAGCAAGCCTTAACCAAGTCTTCAGGTGTGCTTGATGTTGTTGTACAGGGAGCCAAATCATTATTTGGTAGTTAACTCTCTCTTTTATGATCTCATTTTTCCTTGTAACTTTGAGAATGAAAGAGTTTTGCTGAGCCCTACCAGCTTGTTCCGAAGTCAGGGGAGTCTACATGCAGTATTGAACAACACAATAACATGTCAGGAAAAATAAATTATATGGCTTTGTGGTGTCAGCTTGTGAAGAATTGCAATGAAATATTTTTTCCATGTGCTGAGCGAGCCCAGAAAAAAAATCTGTCTAGATATCAGGCTCACTACAGCCTGCTTGTGTCGTTTTTGGAGGAATGAAGTCAGTTTTATGGCAGACACTCAACCATGCTACATGTTCTGAAAAATACCCCCTTTTCTCAGAATTAAATTCTTCATAGCCAGGTAAGACAGAGTGGAAGTTATTTGGTAGAGTCTTCTGGAACAGCAAAGCACATTGGCTTTGTCATTGTATACAGCACTGATATTTTTTTCTTAGGTTCTCACTCCTCTTGTATCAGAACTAAGTGAATAAGCCCCAATAAAAGGAGAATTCAAAAAACCAAGTGCCTGTTCCAGGTGACCTCATATGTTTGAAAGCAAGTTCTGGGTGATAGTGGGTTACTGGAAGTCTATTCTGGGTAGAACTATATATGATTCTTTTTCCCAGGGCCAGGATGCCTCTAGCTTCAACTAAGCCAATTTCAGGTAAATACATATTATTTAAGGCTTAAAGTTTCAGTTCACAGAAACATCAGATCGTCACTTTCTAATTAAAAACCAACAACATAAGAAACCCTCCAAAATCACCAAAACAACAGTGACAAAAAAACCCACAACAAAACAAAACAATACAAAACAATCCAATCCAGAACAAAACCCTGATATTCTGTGCGGGTGTGTGTGAATACAAACAAAACCCTTCATGTTATTCCAGGGAGGATTATCCACATGTAAAACACGTGTTTTTCTGTCTCTGACTTACTCCCAATTCCTGTGTGTTTCAGTTACTATCAAACCACTGTCAAGCGGGAGAGACGGCATTTTCTGCAGTCTTATTTTAAACACTGAAAGCATCACAGTGTCTGGTGTAAGTACAGCAAGTTGAGCATGAAAAAGCAGCTTTCAGAACAAGCTCTATGTGAAGAGCCTCATGGTGGCCTCGGGGTGGAAAATCAGTGCAAAGGCTGCAACCTTTATTTTTTTTAAACATGCAGGCGACAATTCTTGCGTTTTCATTCACAACTTCTCAAACATGAAGTAGGTTAATGCCTGTAAAACTGCTTATTCCATGGCTACATTCCAAGTCCTTGCAAGACACTTTATTGATGGCAGTGGCTGAAAGCACCACCCATTCTCACTGTATCTTTCAGGCCACAATCGCTGGTGTCAGATGTGTTTTTACTAACGAGACTGTGGAACTGGTAAGCAGAGAGCTTTCCCACCCTTCCCTTCTCCCAAGCATCCGACAAGCCACGGTTTCAGAGTGGCCACACCCTGCTTGTTATTGTTGAATTCAAATATTAAAGGTGGGTTCTTTTATATTTTCCTTAGCCTTTCACCTTTATTTAAAATAGAGTGCATTCAAGGGACATCTGTGTTGCTGGCAACAACATCACATGAAGGAGCTTTCTATAAATAACATCGCTATTAAATAAATGGCTGGAGCAAAGCACTTACTGGCACGATGAAGTCAGTATTGTATTATTTATTCTTGGTAGATCTGACTCTTAGTGAAGTATATTTTTTTTTTCATTTCGAAACAATAAGTTTAAGGTGCAAGTAAAATTGAAAAGCAAGATTCAGAAGATGTGTTGCCAAAATTGCTAAATTTCCCGGCTGACACTGGCAAAATGCCTAACATTCAAATTCAAATTCAAAAAGCAACTCCTGAATTTTTGCACTTGTTATTTTTACAAGTAATTTTTGAAAATGTGGTTTCTGGTCTCTTTTATCTCAGTGCTTTTCAGCTGTAAAATAGGGTTAATAACACTTAACTAGTTCACAAAAGTATTAGGATGGTTAAAACATTCATGTGAGTAAAGAACATTAAGTTTCTCTGACTGAATGAGTCACTACACTACAGAATTATTTCAATTTGAGATGTTTGGCATGTGAAGGAGCAAGGTAAATACTAGATCATTTTCTCCTGTTTTCACAACTGAAAAAAAAAAAGTGAACCCTATAAAACAGAGTCCAGACTTTCAAAGAGCTACAGAAAACCTATCCAAGTATACAATCATAGCATAATGTAGACATACCCCAAACCAGTCCTAAATTGGCTTGCTAAGGGTTGGTCAAGGTCTAGTCAAAGCTGTGATTTGCTGTGGAAATTCAGTAATTTAACCTGACAAACTCCTCACTCCATCTCTAAATTATTACTCTTAAATAAGCTAAGTAGGTAAACCTAGCTTCAATGTTTATGCTCTGAAGAAATGTTTGCAGTGAAGACAATGGAATTTAAACACATGAAATGACAAAAATTAGGGAGAAAAAAAGGGACAAAAGAATATAAAAAGACACAGGAAGTGGTAATAGACATGATTTCACCAAGAGGGCCCAGTAGCAGCAAAGAGATTATGGAAGAAAACCCATAGAATCGATTAGAATAATAGATTGTCTTCCTACTTTCAAACACCCTGTGGAATGTAATGAACGTGATAAAAAAAAAATTTTTGCCTTTATTTTTTTCCATTACACGAAGGAGTTAGAAGAGCTGCATAAGCCCCATGTTAGCCACCTTTATGCACAGAGATTTCCAAAGCATAATGCCTACAGGCTGCACTATAGTTCTATTTAATGCTAGAGGTTTAAAATGCATATGATATTTCTTTAAGGGAGAATTCAATTCAGCTGCAAGTGAAAAGCATTCTGCTAAAAGATTTGTATGTATCAATGAACAGACCTTAGAAATACACATGTTCAAGTACAGATGCCAGTTTGAAAATTGGACCCACAGTTCCAAGTAAATATATTCCAGAAAGCAAGCTAAGTGGTTTCTGAAAAATACATGGATAATAAAGGTATCTAAGTCTTATTATACTTCAAGCTTTTCACAGCAGGCCGAAAATAATCACCAGTTTTCTCACTTTTTTCTTTGCAAAACATTCAAATAACATATGTCTCAGAATAAATTTCCATAAAAAAACTAAGAGGAATTGGGAATTAATAGAGAACAAAACAAGAAATATCTTTTTGCCACCATACAAATAAATAACTCACCCACACCCTGAATACTATCTGCAGTTCTGGTCCCCTCATCTTAAGAAAGGTATGTTAGAAGAGGCAAAAAAATAGAACAGGTAGCAAGGGTGATTAAAGATTTGTAAGGGCTTTCATGTAAAACATTACTAGGCAGGCTGGAAATCTTCAGAATGGATAAAGAAGAGAAGGCTGCAAAATGAGTAGTGACACAAAAGAGTTAGACAAAGAATGACTGTTTGCTTCAACACAAGAACCAGGGATAAACAAGAGAAGATAAAATGAACCAGGTTCAAAAGTGTCAATTTTCTTCATGCAGCAGACAGGGGTGAAACTGATTTTTAAAGGGGATCATAGATGCAAGAAACTTACGTGAGTTTGTGACAAGTGTGAAGTACCTAGAAAATAAATCCTTTAGGGTTCCTCTATGGAGAAACCACCACAGGTTCAGGAAATCTCTACTGAAAATCACTGAAACATAGGAGAGTAGCAGCATCATATACTCTTGCTCTCTTCTTACTCTTTCCTGAAACTTTGGGGTTTTTTCAACACGTCTTTGCTGCTGACACTGGACACACTGACGTTCTGTGATAGAGCTCCTGAAGTAGTAACATTCTCAACACTTGGATTTTCTCCAGCTGCTTCAACTCTTCATGCAATTTATCCTCTATCCCACTGGCCATGAGCTCCTTGTTTCTGCCACCCTTCTGCTGGATGAGGCACAACATAGGGACCCTGTGCTGCTGGGAGTTCTGCCTACTGCTGAACATACGCTCCTCCCATCTCCTGTCAGGTCCCTTGCTCTCTCGGTAAGGACAATCTGTTTTCTTCAGTACCATCTGTATCTAACACTGGCCCACAACCTTGGGTGGCAACACAACTTTATGGCAGCTTTTGATATTGCTGTTTTGCCCATCCAGGAGTCATGGCAGGTTTGTCTGTAATGCTCCCCTTTGGGAAACAGGACGTTGGATTAAATGGACTCACAGGTTGTAGGGGCCATTCTTATTTTCTAAGAAAATGAAATCCTGTGTCACTTTACCTAAAAAAAGTAGCAACAAAAAATGCTGTATTAGCACAAGTCCATGAATTAATTGACTCCAAATCAAGACTTAGGATAATATCTGTAACAGTCAGTTAATGACTGATATTTGGTACACTTTTCATGTACCTACTTTCGATACAGGAAATTAGATCTACATGGATCAAGCATATTCCAAAGAAACCTTTTCTTCTGGGTCAGGCACTGGGAAAAATGCCATCTGTCATTAAGTGGAAGTGATATTTGTATTATTTTGCAGAACTGATTGGCTGTGCTCTGAAGTATCTTTTACTGAGATGCAGCATTAGAATATTGAATCCTAAAAAACAATAAGGTTGAAGGAATACAATCACCAAGTAAAACAAACAGAATTAAATGTAAATTTCCACTGTAGAGCTCCCATGTGTTGGTATATGAACCTTCAGAGAGGAGTAGGCGGGTTAGGTCTAACAGAGACTTGTTTTCTTTGGCCCGTAAACAGCTAATCATTTTTAACTTGGCTCTTGTTTCAGATATCACATTCTATATGACTGAACTTTTGTTCGTCTCTTTTAAGTCTTTAGAGTTTCTTTAATATACAACAAGGTCTTTTAATTCAATATCATGTTTTTGCTTAGAGTAAGAAGACAATCTACTGTGTAGTATATTAAAGGGAAACCAAATATTTCTGGTGACAACTCAACACCTAAGGTTTCAAATCTACCCTACACTAATGTTGGTTACCCTATCCAGTCTCCCTCAAGCCATATGGATTTTTGATTACAGTGCAACCGCAGACTTGCATAATAAATCAGTCACTACAGTAAAACAGCAGTAATGACACATTCAGAAGTGTAACTTGTGGCACTCAGCCATCATTTAGGGGTCTGTGGGGAGCTGCAGTACCCGAGGGAAGGAGGGTGGAGCAGACACTATCTTTTCCAGAAGAGCCATGCAGGATTGAGGACAGTGAAGCTCGTACTCTCTGTTTTAAGTTAAGCTGACTGTCAACTTGTTAACTGGCATCACTGCAAAAACTGATTTAGAGGCACTCAGCAAAATGGCTGTTCAGGTGCAAACTCTCATGATTTACTACAGGCTGAGAGTACAAGCTCCAGCTGTTAGACTCTTGCAAACTCCTCCAAAATGCTGGACTGTGTTGAGAAGCCAGTTCTGCTTGCCCTTCCCCAGCGCCGTGCATTTTCCAGCATGCTGGTCTTCTGAGGGGCTTCACTGGGATATGTCTCCAGTGCCAGCTATGCAAAGAAGGTGCCAATCATTTTACAATTTGCCTTTCAGATGGCAATTACTCCTTCATTATTTGAGCCCCCAGCTTCCTGACTCCTGGCACCAGTACAGATTCAGGCTGGAGGCAGGCCACTCTCCTAACAACAGCACTGCTCACGTGGGAGATCATGTATGCAGACCAATGGTATTTTCCAAATTTCATTTCTAATAGCCACCCACTAAACAAAAAATTAATACATCCACACAAAAATACCTGGTTCATTTGTGTAATACCTTTACCACTCAATCCAGGTTCCATATGGTATTCCAATGCCTGGTCTGAATTTGTAGGCTACTACCTAATAGCTTCACGCCTACCACACCTATAAAAACCTGTAACGTGGCTGGAACTAAGTGTCTCATATATGCAGATTGATTAATTCAGACAAAGCACTGTGGGTGGCTAAAATGCAACCCAAGCACCATACTTCGTTTACAGTTATGTGCCTCTTGTAAAGGCAGATGCTGAAATGCCGCAGGTATGTCACAGTTAAATATGCTAACGCTATCGGACTGCTGTGTAATAGCTCGAGATGCCACAACATTTCTTGAGACACATCATTAAATGGTAAGGTTTTAGTCAATTATATCATGGGATAGAATAAGCATATGCAGAAAATTAAAAAAAAAAATATCAGCATTTCAGTTTTAATATGCAACTAAATTGCATGTTTCATAACTAGAAAACTATCATGATGTACAAGCGTGCAGCAGAAACCAAGATATTTAAAAATTAAAAGGGCAGTTCAAACTTCTCAAACTATATTTAGTGTTAATAAAACTTACTGCAGTTCATAGACCTGTTTCTTCCATCAGTTCCATTCATATTACTTTCAAAGAATGACTCCCTTTTCTAAGTTTTAATAACCCAGATTTTCTACTAACTGAACTTCCATTGAAACAGAGCAGTCTCTAAAAAGTAGACTGGCACAGATACCTACTTGCATTAAAATTTTCATTTTCCCACTTTGCTTCTTTAAACACAGGCTTCTCTTGATTCATTTTTTATTTCACTCTTACTTGGCTCTACATTTTGGTGATGTTTTTCCTCTTTTTTTTTTTTTTTGCCATCTCTCTGAAACATAATGAAAACATGCTGCATTAAAGCAGACTTGGAAATAGTACATCAGAATTGCTCATCCCAAATACAAACACATTCCTTTTTTATAGTTATCTGACACCTCCTCCTTTCTAAAACAACCAATTCCTTCAAAAAAACAAGCATATGCATAGAAATAGAGTACTTAAGAGTGGCTGCCACTGTGGTCCAGTAGTTATATTTTAAATTGTAATGTCTGACAACTTTACTGCAGAATTAACTTTCTATGTGAACACATAATGTTCGTTTATATATTTGTTTATTGAATCATAGACACACAAACACACATATGTATTAGGAGCTACCTGTTACCTGAATATAGCTATTGCTGTAATCTTGTGCCAACAAAAATTACTGCTAAAAAAGTAAGTGGACAAGATCAGAGTCTTCACATGGGTTTCTTTAACACAAAACTCAGATGCTTGCAACAAGCTCTTCAGACCAAGTGCATCCTGATGGTAGAAATTAGATTTTCAGGAAGTTGACTACACAACTTGCCTTCATAAATCACAGTATTGGAAAGAGCATTTTAATAGCATTTTGAGTGTTTATAGCTTAAAGTAATGAAAACCAGCCTTTGTTGTGGAGCAAGAACAAAATATTACATTCTATGTATATTCCTATTTCTTGATTAAATGTAACAAAGTCAGAATAACATTTGACTACTGTCCTTTTCCAATGGCGAGAAATTTATGTCAGAATTTAAGTGATGTTCCCCACCTCTTACAGATCTGATTCCACACAGGAAAGACAGGTGTTGCAAAAGGAATCAAATGATTGCTCTTGACAGGGCAGTCAGATTGGAATACTACACAAAAACACGACCCGAGAACTTCGACTTCACCATCAGTCTCAGATCATGCTAACTGCAATCACACTTAGCATCAGAAGAAAAGTACACCAATGGCAATATTATGTTTAGGACAAATGTATTTAACTGACTGCATTTGACATTCAGTGTTCTAATAGACAGCATGTTGTTAATCATGTGTATCTAACACCATTGTTGAAGATTCTCAGGTGATATCTATCACCAGTGCACAAAATACATTTATTCATCGCTCACCACAATTCGGAAGGCAGCAGACTGGCTTTGCTATTATACAGCTATTTCTGCAGGCTAACTTTTGGACAAACCCCCCAGATTTCACAGCACTGGATTCCAATATGCTGACAATCAATTACTAGCTCATCTTGGAATGACTGAAAAACATTCTTTCAACTAAAGGCAGACAGAGCTCAGCTATCAAAACCAACCCAAAATGTTCTCTGAAGAATGACAGAATATTAACAATAGTTTGAATATTGAACACTGGCAACCTCTGCTTTTGCTGTGTCTTCTCTTTCTACCACGAGAAAAGGCAAAGCCACACTACCATAACTGCGAAGACTGTTTTCTCTCCCTTCTAAATCCAACTCTGGCAGAAGGTGAATGGCATTTTTGGACTGTGTCAAAGAGGTGAGTAGGGAGGAAGTGAAAATAGCCACTCTGGCTCATTCACTGAACTTGCTATAGGAATGGACAAGAGCCACTTTTTCTTCAACAAGGTGATCCCCTCAAAAAACCTGGCATCTAGTAGCTAATCTGCAAGCAGCCAAGTTAAACACCTGTATGCCAGACAAAACCAGCTGTCCATGTGCCTCTGCCAACCCATCCGCTCAATACACCTCCTACTAGTGGGCTGAAATCTTTCAGTAAATACACAGTTCAAATACGGGGTTGTGTCTTTTTCCTGTTCTCTAATCTTCCTTAGGACCTCAATTTTCAAAGCACCCATTGATTAACTACAACGATACTGCTACCTTTATTGTGACCAGCAGCGGGACACCAGCTCAGTTTTCACTGGCTACTGGAGAGACACAAGTAACACACACACTAAATGGTTTACCATTAAACCACTGTCACCTTCATCATCCATAGACACACAAACACTGTCTTGCTCAAACTTTTGCCAGAAGAATTAGAAATTTAGGATAAGAGTATGCTTTCAAAAAGGTAATCTTTCAAAGGATTCAAGAAGGGATTCTATAAGGGCATTAACAGAATGCTCTTTTGGCTGTGTCCAGCATTAAGTTTACTAGTACCTCATGGAATGAAAATATAATTAGGTTGACTACTATTATAGTGTAAATATGTTTCAGAAGGGATTATAGAGCTGCTGGACTTTAGGAAGGAAAAGGAAAACATATTGAAGTTGCCTTTCCGTTGATCTATAGCACCTCCACAGTTACACATGCAGCTAGTACTAACAATATCAGAAGCTGTATCCAGGGAAGAAATACCACCCCATGCTCCCTTCTCAGCTCACAGGTTTTCAAATCCAACCTCACAAAATTACTTTTTTTCCAAATAATACAAGAAGTAAGTATTTTTATTGTTAACATTAGTGTAACAGCAACTTCAGAGAGCCCTGGGCAAAGTCCCACAGAAACACACCTTTTGAGAAGTGTCCATTATCAGGCATGAACATGGCCCACCATTCCTTCTAAACACACAATAATATTTAATTTCCCGTCCTTGCCTAAGGATTCACTTTCTCCTTTGTTCCCAAGTCAGTTTCTCCATCTGTTTTGGGAAGTACGTCAATATTTTTCTGGATGAAGTGGATTCATTTAGAAAGACTATTTATAAAGCTTTTTATTGCTTTTATTTCTCATTCTGCTCTTTCTGGTGTTACTATTTTGGGGGAGGAGGAGGTGGTTAGATTTCTATCAAAGGAGCACTGACCAGTTTGTGTCTGAGGAGGAATGACTACGGTGCCGCCAGTGAAATGTTCCTAACAGCTTTGCTGGCTCTTTGCTGAGTGCAGGGAAGCTTCTCTCCACAGTGAACTCCTTCTTGACTCTTTGTTCAAATAGACTGTCTGACTATTTTCAAACTGGTTGAGCTTAACTAGTGCCACACAGGCTGGGCCTGACCAGTGAAGCTAATACACAACGGCAGGACACTTTTGGCATTGCGTACATTCCCTGGGTATGATGTCACTCTTTCTGCTGACTTGGGGGTGAAATGCATTTACATGATTTACTTCTCTAAAATGTATAGGCAAAGCACAGAAACAATCTGAAAATTGTTGATTGCAACATATTTTCTTTGCAAAATACATTAGAAAAGGTAAAGTAGAACTACACTCTCACTCCTTTCCCAGCTAGAAAAAGTTGCTGTAAAGTTCATGCCTATCTGCTAATTGTAATTTAAATACTGAACCCTAGCTTTCATTTTAAATAAGCTGGCCACCAAAAGATTTTGGAAGTGCATCATTGTATTACGTTGTAAGTAGGTACATAGGAGTTGGGATCAGTGTAAATTCTGTTAAGTAAGATAGTGTTTTTCCTTAGATGAGGTAGTCTGGAATAATAAGCATATTATCAGGAATTTATTACAGTCAGCTCTTCTACTGATATAGATTCACATGTCTTTCAGCATTCCTGATTCAGTTTCTCCAAATAAAAGATGGGGTACAGGGAAGGAACACACATATTTTTCTGAAGGCAAAATTTATATGGTATTTTGAAGTTTTACATGTATTATATTTCATCATTGCATCTCCTTAGCAGAGAATGGGATGCCTGTCCCATGGATGTCCACCATCTTTCAGAACTATTAGGAGAACTGGATCTTTCCAGAGGGAGAGGAGGAAAGACATTACAATTGCTGTTATAGCTTGTCTTCACAGAATCACTCATGGCAAAGCCAACAATGATTTGCTGAGCTCAGTCTTGAGCAGAACATTATAGATGAGAGATTGGTGAATTGAAGTTTTCCTATCTGCAGACCTGTTTTTTCAGGTTAGTTTGGGGTTTGCTTTGTTTGTTGGGTTCTTTTTTTGTTGTTGTTTTGGGAGGCAGGGGCAGGGGATGAGGAGGGATGTCATGATCTTAGAGACTGGATTCTATGAGAGCCGGTGCCTTATTCTGGGACAGCTGCACTACACTATTTCTTACTCTGGCTTCTCCTCTCTCTGAGATTGTCCTGCTATGAAGGGTCACCCAGTGATGCTGCAGTGCTGCTTACAACCAACCATGCTCAGAAAAAGTAGCATCAATTTCATGTTCCATCTGGCTCTAATGGTTCAGCAGCTGCATCACATATTGAAAAGGAAGGACAGCAGCCATTTCAACGTGAGCTGTGCCCCATGAACTAAAACCTGTGCAGGCTTTTATATGGACATCTAATCCTGGATACAGAATCCTTTCTTTTTTTTCCTTTTATTGTTGTTATTTTTACTTAAAAATATTTGAGATTAAAAGCATGAGAATACATTTTATAGGAAATTATTTATGTTTGAGGTATAGAACTGCATTACTTGCTTAACTATGGATTGATCCTGTTAAACTTCACCTGGCAGAACTCTTAAAGAGTAAGGCACTTTTGGGAAGTTTTGTTATCTTTACCTCCATCCAAACCACCGCTAAGAACCAAATTATTTTCCACTTGGACTCAAAAGTGAAACTATACTCTTGAATTCAAGTCCAGAGATGTGATTCCAACCTCCTCTCATCCAGCATAAAAAAATGTGGAATGGAATGGTTCTAAGTAGGAAGATACATCTCAAGCTTCTTTCAATTTTTAAGTAATGTTCACCCTACTTGCTACTGTCAGAGTGGCAAGAGCTCAAACAGAATATCCCCATCGAGGTCAGAGTTCAGCCCTCTCTACTGATTTATGTGAGGGAATGTAAAGAATTTAATACAGGCTGCAAATTGTTCCATTTCCCTTAATTATTTTCTCCGTGTCAGATACAGTTCTTTGGTGGGTGTTTGTTTTTGCAACCATAGTGATGAGAGATATTCGCTGGCTGCAGTCAAAATAATTCCGAACAGTTATCTACTGGCATCATTTTTTATTTAGCAAATCCAGACATTTGCCTGCTTTACACCCAAGGAATAGTAATTTGGGGACCATACTCCCAAAATAGCTCTTAAATTGTTCTTGTAAATCAGAGCAATAGTTTGCTTAGCTACATTCCCACAAAAAAATCCAGATCACTTCTCACACCAAGAGAACTGCATCCCTTCAAATTTTTCTTATTATTCTGTGTCTGAGAAAAAAAAATCCCAGATGATCTCATTTAAGTCATAAATATAAATAAATATTCTTCAGAGCAACTTCCTTTATAACACGTGTGCAATAAATCACTTTTCCCTCAATGCTGCTCTGCTACTCCTCCTCTTGGTGTGAAAAAAAATGTCAGCATGTGATTTGACTAACTGCTGACAAAACCAACTTGATTTCAGAGCCATAGAGGAATCAAACACTCGCTGGGAGATGGGAGTTATCTGGCAGCGGTGCTTTGAAAAGCATGTGTGTATATGAGTGTAAATACACATTGGCTAGTTGACTTGACTGACCTTGGATGCAAGAGATGATTGTGACAGATCCAGCTTGCTCACAGCTTTGCAGAGCAGGGTTTAACCCCCCGTGGTTTGACTGGAGGCTCTGATTACAACTTTTGTTGGAGTTAGGAGGGAGAGTGGGGCAGTAACCTTTCCAGCTGCTGAAGTCAAAATCCATCACGGACTGTGAACCCCGGCCCTCAGCAACGGCTGCTTAACGGGAAAGTAAAAAACCTGAGCTGTACGGCAGTTTGTGCTCAGCCACGCCAGACTGCGGCTCCTCAGCGCAGAACACGGTCAGGCTCAGCACCCCTCCCACCCGCCCGATAGCATCTAGCATGGGGAACAGGCAGAAAGCTGGAAACAGGAATCTCTTTAGTCATGCCAGCATGATTTGGCAGAGTTTAGGATTCCAAACACGTATCCACATGAGCAGGCCTGGTTCTCAGAGCTGGAATAAACCCCATTGATTCAGTGTATCCCAAGTAATTGGATTATGAAACAAAAATAAATTCTACCCCTGTGTTTTCTCTACATCACTTCATGTTGATATGTGGTGCTCTCAATTCTTTTTTCAAAAAGAGGTGGCCATGGCTGTAATATAACTGGATTTACACTAGTGTAACCAGCCAGCAAATAGCACTGAGAAGGCTGTGGATTGCAGGGAGCTGAATATGCTGGTAGGAAAGGTAGGCGGTACTTAATTTGGGGAACCATCAGTGGTTAATGCTGTTTCAAGTAACTCTGGGCAAGTACCCAACTGCTCTGAACTCCAGAACTGTCACAAACCAGGCAGTCATTTTGCTCACACGCGCTGGCCACCCCCAGGAGCTGCTCTAAGCCATGGCCAGAAGTAGCAGAGGACTAAGGTTCAATTGTATTTTTTTCAGATCACAAACTTTGATTGATTGTTGAAAGGAAACTAAGGCATAATCTTGCTCACATAAACTGGAATCAGCAAAATACCTTTTGTCTCTGGCACACAAGTCTAAAGATGGAGATGATTTTAGGAGCCTCAGCCTGTTCCCTGATTGACAGTTTTCCAACATATTCAGTTTCCATCATGAAGATCACATTGTCACAATGACTGTAAGGAACCCTTTGTGCAGGACCACATTGAACAATACAGCATTGTAGGAGCAATTTGTTTCCCTTTCGTTAATGAAGATGTATAGGACACTAAGTACTAGTCACTGTCTTTTCATCGTTTCTGCCAGAAAAGATGGCATTTGCTGTTCCCAGTTTAAGCAGGATGGCTGTCAGAGCAGCTGATGTCCTCCAGGATGGGTGTTGCTAGTGAGTATTATTGTTTAAAAATAAAAATAGTTTCTAAACAAAATGTTGTGGGAGGATAAAAGTTCAGTTAAAGTTGGGCAGTGGCCAGCCCGGGTTTCTTGGAGTAATTGCTAATTGTGTAAGCTTAAGCTCTGCCCAATGCTCTGTTTACCAAGGATGTTTTGCCCATTTTAGCTGAGGTGGGGCTCATTTCCTTAACAGACACAGAACAGAGCTGCAGTCTGCTCTGTATCCTGCTCGACAGAGCATGCTCAGATCCTTAGGCATTCACAAAAAGTAAAAGTAACTTCCCCCCTTCCTGCTATATCGTGGGCTCAGATTAAAGGTTCAGGATGTTCCTCACGTTCATTATTTACTGTCTCTTTCTTGTATATCTCAGAAACGTTCAAGGTCAAGTGCAATTCAGCGCTTGCCCCACTTAATCCTTCCTGTCAGGCTCGGTTTAAATGCAGCATTCCCAGTATTCCGTGTTGATCATTAGTGCATGGGAGAGCATTGTAAGAAGCTGAATGCCCAGTCCCTGCCTCCAGTTGGTTCCGTAACTCCTGCTCACAATTAATAACAGTGCAGCAACACATGTGGTGTACCGATACCAGCAAACCCCGGCCCTGACTGCAGGCAGAAGAATGGAAAAATGTATTTATTGCCAAAATTCGCTGTGGGTTACAAACTCTGCAATGGATGTTAGTGCTTTCATGTAAGTTATGTACCTCTCATAAGAGCCACCCGCTGGAAAACCGCAGAGTATCCGAACATTGCTTTGTTAATGAACTTGTTTTCTCCTTCATTATAAAATTAACCCAAGACTGAATCAAATAAAGAAGTCTTTTAAATAACTTAAACTTAAAGCATGTGGTATCTGATTGAAGGAATGGTGTTATCCGCCAACAGTTCAGAAACGTCAGCCACAATATTTGTGCAAATCACTGCCGGGTCAGAGGATTCCACTTATCATTTTACTATGGTTATTCTTCTCATGCCACATTACACCGGTCAGTTCCACTACAGCCGCAGTTAGGGCACCCGCTTCTACTTTGCTATTTTGTAAACACCACATTCTTAGGCATTTTTCAGATGTCGTGAGGTATTTACATAGTCCCATGCTGACTCAGAACACTAGAACTAGTATTCTGAAGCTGTTACACAGAACGGGGTAGGCACTGGATGGCCCATACAGAACTGTGTAGCTCTATTACACGTATTGGCACTGGAGTTAATTATGGCTGTAACAGCAGTCGTAACTCTGGATTCCTCAGCCTTTGCCAAGTTACATCTAGAACATGGAAAACCTTGCGTGACTCTATTTAACAGGAGTATGATCCACATACCTCACCCTTAAAAACACAGAGAAAAGAACTGAGTTCATCACTCTTCCACTTTTAACAATGACACTGCACTTGAGAAGGCAACAGATACCAAATAAAGGAAATTCCTTGCACCCTTGTCCCAAATCTGAGTCATAGCTCTGGGGACCTCAAGGCCTCTGAATAGTATTTCCTTTGCCTGTTGTCTTTAGCTTATTAGCACACCCAGCTGACTGAAGGAGACGGCTACTATGTACCACCTTGGAGGCTGAGACAGGGTGGGTCCTAGCGGGAAGGATGTGTGAAGTGCCATGGAACAGAAACTGCATAGCAAAAACTATAAGCAATATTGTTCCTCGGGGCTTAGACACACTGAACTGCACACCAGTGCTAGAGAATGTGGGGCACTTGCTCAAAAGAAGGGACAATCGATTGGGCAAAGTTTGTGGAAAAGCTGAAAAAAAAATCCTCCCTTCCAGGGCAAGTTGCTTTCTGTTGAATTGAAGTTCACAGCCTTCAAAAAGTGGCATGCTTTGTGTTTTGGCCAGGCTCGCTGCACATACCGTGGAAACAAACTTTTGTTTCCACTCTTGCCTATCCCTGTGTGCCACAGTCCCACAGTTCTCTGCAGCAGGGCTTGGCTGTCAGATTTCGCAAGATTTCATGGACAGTGGAAATTACATGCTTATTAGAAAATACTTAAGTCTGTTGCTTCTGGATCATGTTGGAATTATTAAGCTTCTGGATCATGTTGGAATTATTAAGAATACTCATATTAGCTCCACAGCAGGCTTCTGTGATGCTGCCCAAAACCCATTTGACTTACTGCAAAATGTATTGTTTGTTATGAACATGGAACACAAACATATCCGGAATCTCCACGCTGCACAGTGTCTCTGTCTAATCTACTGAACATCCATAAATCCTGGACAAATACAGAAAAGGCTCAAAGTCCTCCAGCAAACAAATTTCCAGATGGAAAAAGAAGATATACACAGGGAAAACAGACCTTAATTCAGCGGTTCCTTGCAATTCCAGTGTTCTCTCTCGTCAAGGATGCGAGCATACATCCTCCTCTTTTTCTAGGCCTGCCTTCTGATCCTTCCATACAGAAACCAGTGTTTCAAAGGTATTATGTGACACACACAGAGGATTGCCACTGAGTTGAAGAAAAGACTTTGCCTCATTATCTTCACACCTATTTAAAAAAAGATGTTTACTATCAATAGGGCAAAAAAGAAGCATACATACCAACACAAAGCACCCCTTCCCCATACTCTTCCACTACTTTTTGCTTTCCCTCTAACAACACAATATTTTCCAGTTATCTGAATTAACCCTTCTATTTTCTTCCTCAATAGCAAAACCCAAATAATTAAGAGATGTATCTCATGGTGCAGTTCCACAAGAATCTGAGCAAAACAACAATAACAAAAAGACCCCACCCAACCAAACAAAAAAACCCACCCAAACCCAAACCAAACCAAACCAAACCCCACAAACAAACAAAACCCAAACCAACCAACCAAAACAAACAGGGAAAGATTCGGTTTCCATTCTCCCTTACGCCATTCCTCCCTTCTCTGCTGTGGTCCCACCCTTGCCCTAACCATGACCCTAATCAAATGGTTGCATGAAACAATTCAGTTTATTAACTGAAGTAAATCCTGCCCTTTTCATGCTGGGCGAACAGGTTGAAGTAGCTCACAGAGGAGCCTGCCAAGGGCCAGACCAGACACATAGTAAGTGCTGGGAGTGGTTAGCTGAGAGCAAAGGAACAACATTATCCTTCGGGCAGTGGTAAACTACTAGATCAGCTCACTTTGCCTCCTGGAACCGCAAGCTTAGAGGTTTACCTCTAAACTCTTGCAGCCATGTAAATAATCCACTTAACTCAGTGCATTTACAGGGGCTATGGGGAAAGAACATGCGTATCCAGCAGGATCAGACTGCTGTATGGACCCAGAGAACTTACCAGCAATTAGAAATCCCTTCTGTGCCCCTGAAGGAGAACACCATCTTGATAGCCCATCTTGTCCAGATTTTGCAACATGACAGCATTTACATTCCAAATGTCAGGGGGGACTGCTCCTTTGGTAGATACCTAAAAGGAGAAGGAGAAAGAAAGTGGGAACCAAATGAGAAACTATGTGCATCTACTTTTCTCTTCTTGCTTTCTCTTTCTGTTCATCTTTAATTCACATTTCAGCATTGTAAATGGTAGCAATGAAGCAAATCTACTTTAAATAAAATGTGAAAAGATTACTTTGGGGTTTCACTTCTCAATAGCAAGAGCAAAATAAAATATAGCCCTATTTAATGGAATGAAGCCAGTTTAGATCAATACATTGCTGAACAGCTGGTCTCTGGTTTTTCCACTCTGTTCAACTGTCTCTCCCCAAAACAGGCAATAACACAGATATGTCTACAGAGAAGCTATTGCGATTTCATGATATTGGGAAGTGAGTAATAGCTGAAATCATAATTAAAAAACAGGAAATAGATGTTCTCCTGACCTGTGGGGGAATCAGTGCACACCCAAGTACACCATAGCGCATAATCTCCAGACTGTACTGGTTCTGTTGGTCTCTTTCATGTTTGTTTCCCTCTGTGCCATACAACAGGCATACAACCCATAGCAATTCCAGTGAGCCATTTTCAGATAAAGGCATGGCAATGTGTAGTATGTAACATTGAAGGAGGACTGATTTCCAAACCAGTGTGTCTTTTAAAAGTGTTAAGGAGTAGAGCATCACAGAAAAGAAAGTAATTTCTTTTGCATGCTAAAAAAATCTCACTTCGTGTTGTCTAAGGACTTTGTTTTCTTTTAACATAAACTCACATTTACCTCAGGAAATCCTTTCAGATGTCAGAAATTAATCTATTTTAGTTAAGTAGAAAACAAAACTGTCTCTCAAAACTTTATTGAAATCAAAATATATGCAAATAGAAACGTATCTGTCAGCTGAATTTAGGGGAAAATTCTGCTTTTGGCCGTAGCCATGTAATATATTAGCACAAAGTAAGATTTAGAATACTATGAAATGTTGGAGCAAGTCTTAACGTTTCTAATATCACTTTTGCTGCTTGTAGTTTCCAGAGAATAACAGCAGTTACAGGCCAGTACACGGTGCTAACTGCCTTATTCCCAAAGTTTATAATTTCTAACATTATGTTGTGTAATTAAACAAAACAATACTATAACATAAGAGCATTAGTTTTAATGAAAACCAGTTACGAATTAGTCTTCAGCCTAATTTCCTCTTCACAGACCCCAGAAATAAAGGGATTAACTATTGCAAATCCTCCTGGTACTTTACATTTAATCACAAACAATTTATGATAATTTATTCCGCATGTCTGATACCACTGAAACAATTTGCAAATAAAGCTTGCTGGTGCCTCCAGGAAGCGAGCTGTTCTTTCTGTTCTAATATTAGCGTATACATTAACATGTAACATTCACTCCATACCTCCAAACATTGTGAGACATCATGATATGCACATAAAAAACCAAACCAGCCTCTGATAGTAATTGGGCTGAGAATATCTGTCACATGAGTACTGAAGGACTATGAAGAACTGAAAAAGAAACTTTGCTGATGTTTCAATCCATTAGTAGAGGAGTATCAGAATTAATTTTCTTCTTTTCTCATGATTGAAGGAGGTTTCAAAGTGAGAAAGTACTTTTAACTATGGCATGCATTTTCGCTTCTTGATATTGCACACACCCATGTCACTGAGATTTGGGGGTTTTTCGGGGAGGGGGTGAGGTTGGTTTTCTTTAACTCAGCTAGATTTTTGAAAAGCAAAGCTTTCTTTTTAAACCCAGATGCTGTAATAGAGGGGTTGACTCCTGGGGCACTCACACCAATGATTGCCTGACACCTTCCTTGTATGGCTCTCAGGGGTTCTCAGCTCCTGCTGAATGTGATGGCAGTGAGACACTACGGACTCCCTGATTAGCTCTATCTTGACTCTGGATGAGGCCAGGGCACCTGGCTCTCCCTCAATTTACAGTGCAGAATTAACCAGGAAGCCTGCTATTGGCACACTCAACTTCTAATTTGGGAAAAGAAAATACTGTCTGGCAAGCTTGCAAGGCTGCTGACCCCGGTCTGCTGGAACAAGGCGAGTCAAACTGCTCTGTGCTGCATCCTGAGCTGGTCACCCTTTCCCAAAGCTTCCACAACTCCTTTGAAACTGCTCCACAGGAAGAGGAAAGTTCGTAACAGATTCACTGCATGTTCTCATCATTCCGTGTCCACCTTTAGGCATATAAATGGGACAGAATGTGACGGTATGCTTTTTTCTGAGTTTTATTTTTGCTTCCATGCAAAAGCATAACATGGAAGTGGGCACAGCATTTTTGGGAGCTTTCGGGTTGGATTAGGCAAACTAACGCTCACTAGGAAACAGTGGTATGAAAATGCCTGTCTAGCAGCTGCCTCAATGGCCTCCAGTTCTTGCCAGCAGACAAAATACAGGGAAGTGAGTATTTAGATTGTAGAGAGGGGTCGGGTTTGCATTTATATTTAGATATTAATTAAGCTGATAAATTAATGGCTATTTTCAAGGTTGGCCTTTTTTCACTCCTTTAGAAGCACTTGTTCTCTATCTTCCTAACCATAGCTATTCCCTGAAGGCTGCCAACCTAATTACAAAAGGACTAAAAGAATTAATTTCCCAGTAGCTCCATGTCTTCAGTCACCATGTGTACAACATTAAGTAATGGTTAGGATTCCTAGCTTGCTGCCTCTTTAAACCCATATTCTGACCCGCAGAGACCAGCAGCACCAAGCACCAATAGGTGTTCTAGGCACAAAAAGTCCTATTGACCTTGCAATTCAAATTATTAATTCGCTTCCAGAACTTGTTGGAAAATTATTTTTCAGAAGATATAACATCCTGCTATATAGGAATATATAGGATCCAAGCTGGCAAAACTCAAAGAAATCCTGCATAATTAAATGTCTTCAATCATTAATAAATCCGTTTATTCTTGAAACTATGCTAAAGTTACAGAGCAGGTTTAAAAGGAGAGAAGTACTTGTGCCACTGGGTAACGAAACATGAATTCTGAAAAATTAAATAAAATAATAATTCTCTTTTCTTTTTTACGAAGACAGCTAACAGAAAACCACAGAGTCCTGGAGGCCTTGGTTTCTCCACAGTGATTCTCATTAGCATAAATTTATTACTACATGTATGCAAAAAATGGATGTCTAAAATAGATCTCCCAAGTAACAATCGGTCACACCAGAGTTTTCAGACCTTTGGCTGACCCACGCATGGCTCAGGTGTGATTCTGGGCAGTCCCTTGATTTCCCCATTCCAGGGCTTTCATTTCAGGCATTCAGATTTTTTCATGCTGCTGTCATCTGCCACCCAGAGGGCTTTGGTCAGTTCAGCTATTTCTGCAGTAGCCAAACAGAAAAGGCAGAATGTTAATAACAATATATCATTGCCAAGTCATGAATGGTGAATTCAGGGCTATACTAGAAAAGAACTGTAGGCAGATTTCAGATCAATAGCTTTAATGAAAATAGATTGCATATCCTAAGTATTACAATTAGTACCCAGAGATGGAGGGAATTAAGATTTAACAATTAGAACTTCTGCTCACACCACTGCTGCTGTTCTAACACTTAAAATAATCATTAAACTTCTTTGGAAGTAAGAACGAATCCCAGCCCCTTGAGACCTGGTTGTTATGCCATCTCTGTATGATTCCTTTGGCTTTGAAAACCAGAAGCGTTGTTACACATCTGATAGGGGTTTATTAGAGTGCGGTGGGTAGAAATAGAAGTTTCTGTAGCCAGATTAGGTAGCATTTTATTTAAGTTTTTAAAATAAAATTCCTGCTATTTTTGCAACCAGAGAAAGTTCTCAGACATGTAGATCACTAAAACTGTCCCATAGGTTTCAGTGGAATTCACGCCATGTTTACAGGCAAATATAAAATAAGGAAATCCTTCTCAGATACCAAAACTCTTACTGCCTATTGTTTTTCCTAGATTTAAGCATCATTTCCTGTTATATACCAGAGTCTTTAATGTTAATCCACTACAGACATGTCACTTCTATGAGCATTTTCAAGAGTTTAAATGATAGCATGTTGATCATTTTAGCAATGTGTAGGTTTCAAGCCACTCCAATTTTCTCTGAAATCCAAAATATCAAACAGAAATTACATGAGGACACACACCATTCTGTCCTATGAACGCTGATCCTTGAACACATTTCAGGAAAAAGTGTGTGCTATTCTAAACAGCTTTAAAAATAGCTTCTGTGCAGACAGATTGATTTCTGCTTAATGGTATTTTGTTCTCTTCTGTCTGTTTAAATGAATCACCTCTACACCATAAAATGCGAGGGAAAATGGAATGATGAGCAGGGGAATGAGTGATGTGTGTGGGAATCCTGCGGATTATGTCTCTGTGGTGTTGATCTTTCCAGCTGTAACTTACAAAACACTTCAGTCCAGGATTTCAGGGCAGATTTGGTATGTCCTTTCCTGAATCTACGGTTGGGTGGGAGACACAGAAGTCTTTCTGTTGAGGAGTTCCTGCTAAAGAGCTAATGCACGGCCAGTCTGGTTTGCAGAAACAGATGTAGCTGTTGCTTTTCTACCAGAAAGCACTAAAGCAGAGGCTTGGGATAATTCTTAGAAGAAAAGATAAAACCAGAATCAAATAATTGCCGGTTTGTCAACCTATGTTATGTCTACATAAGCAAGTAATTTGGGCACAGTAGGAATGGATCAGTACACCGAAACAATTTGTTCTCAAGCCTTTATGCTTACACAACCTACTTTTCTAGGGTTTGACTTTGCACTAAATTTAGTCATTGGTACAGACTGCAACGTCCCCAGCAGGGTTTGGAGCAAATGAGGTGCAAACCTAGAGTGAAGTTTTTTTGATTCATTTTCTCCAAGAACAGTTTAGCTCATGGGCCAAAGCTATTGTGCAAACTGATCAAGTGCACTGGGATTTTCCTCAAAACAATGCTATGACTTCAAACTAAAAGGCTAATGCTGATAACTCTCTTCTTAGACCCCTTTGATCTCACAAAATCTATCATCACCTAATGGAAGCTTCCAGACATTTGATTTTCATTGAAAACCCCATATCATTAACATGTCTTCTCCCAAAAGGCACTCTCACAGCTGGTACCTCCGTCTTCTCCAGTAACCTCAGGAATGCACTTCCTTGCTTGACGGGTCTCTAATAACTTGGCAAGACAGTGCCAACCCTTGCAAGGGGCTCCCTTCAAGGTTTCCAGGTCAAAGAATGAGCACTTGCTTGTACTTTTAAAATTTAAACTATAATTCTTTTTTTTTTTTTTTTTTTAAATA
>VZTM01037611.1:0-35291 GCA_013400555.1 Jacana jacana
CGGCCGCCAGCTGGATTTAACTGGATTTAACTGGATTCAACTTTAAAAGCCCCTTCTTTCAAAAGATCTTCCTTCAACAGACTCACTTAACATCAGTATATAAGATTATACTACCTGACTGTAAAGCATTTGCTACAGCATGCATAAAATTCCTTTCTACCCAAATACCTTTAGGATTAAAAAAGATAACTTACTTAAAGTAAAAGACAGAGTAGCTAAAAAGCTGTATTTTTAATTGAAAGCAATGCCCAAAATATCTTCCAGGATCAGATGATGATAAAAGCAAACTGTCAATAAATAAATACTGTTAAGCAATAAAGCTCTCCAACTTTAACAGTCAGTAATGAATTATCTTAATTTCCAGAATAAGATATTTTTGATAAGTAAGGGGATAAGGGAAATCTATCATTCCAACATTAGTTTTTATTTGTAAAACAACAACAACAACAACAACTGTATTTTTGCATGATTTACCAGATAAAGAAAAAAATTCAAATTTTTAAAATGTTAATGAGGAATCCATATTTGATGCTGAAAAAACCCATCTTCAAATTGAGGAACAGAAGATATCATGGTGCCACAAGGATCATTTTTGTACCTCCTTTCAGTCTGATAGTGGCCTTATACCAATCTCATCAATCCATGCCATTAAATTCTTAAGATAATAAAATTATTTTATATAATTGAAACTAAATTAATTTTATGGCAAAACTACTTGTTTCTGACGTGCATTTAATTATTTAGCAATAATTCCTTTAAATGTTACAAACTTCATTGACAGATACATGAAGTTAGGTATTTAAAGAACACATTCGTTTAAGTGGGTGTCTCTCTGTTTCCTCTGTATTAGAGTAAGTGTGGCATTGCTGTTATTGAGCAACAAGACCAAAATTATCATAATGGCAGAGGACCAAGCACCAAGGGGAGGGAGGCGAAATCCCAGATCATCTGGTCTGTTATCACTGCAAAGGAACACTGGTGGCATTGGATGTGGAAGGAGCCCCAGGATCAGTAAGGAATTCAGTCCTAACCCGAGGGCATTATTCAGGACCAGACAAAACTATCTTTCAGTGGCTGACTGATATGGCATTCATGACCAATGAAAAAATGAGACAGCTAAGCAGCTGTGTGTATTAAGCTGTGAAAAATATGGTCCAATTTAGTAGCTTACCACTGTTTTTCTCGGTAGAAATGGTTTCTCTCCATGCTTCAGGATAAGCCATAAAAAAATATTCATTTTTAAAAAAGCTATTCTAATTGTAAGTCATAAAACAATTATTATCTGGGTAAATGCTATCTTCCCTCTTTCTGATCTGTCTACTACTTGACATATTCTTAGCTTTTCTCCCTTTCTTGTACTTCTAAATAACCTTACTTACAACAGAATCATAGAATAGTTTGGTCTGGAAGGAATATTTAAGGCCATCAAGTCCAACCCCTCTGCAATGAGCAAGGACATCTTCAACTAGATGAGGTTGCTCAGAGCTCCATCCAATCTGACCTTGAAAGTTTCTAGGGATGGGACATCTACCAACTTCTGGGCAACTTGGGCCAGTGCTCCACCACCCTCATTGTGAAAAATGTCTTCCTTATATCCAGTCTAAATCTACCCTCTTTTATCATAAAGCCATTACCCCTTGTCCTATTGCTACAAGCCCTACTAAGAAGTCTGTCCCCATCTTTTCTATAAGCCCCTTTTAAGTACTGAAAGGCCACAATAAGGTCTCCTTGGAGACTTCCCCAGGCTGACCAACCCCTACTTTCTCAGCCTGTCTTCATAGGAGAGATGCTCCATGCCTCTGATCAGCTTCGTGCCACTCCTCTGGACCCACTCCAACTGACCCGTGTCTTTCACGTGCCGAGGGCTCCAGAGCTGGACAGAGCGCTCCAGGTGGGGTCTCCTAAGAGTGGAGTAGAGGGGCAGAATCGCCTCCCTCAACCTGCTGGTCATGCTTCATTTGATGCAGACCAAGATACAACTTTCTGGGCTGCAACTGCACATTGTTGGCTCATGTCCAGCTTTTCATCCATCAGTACCCCTAAGTCCTTCTCCTCATGGCTGCTCACAATCCCTTTGTCCCCCAGCCTGTACTGATACTGGGGCTTGCCCAGAAGCAGAACCCCACATTTAGCCTTGTAGAACCTAGTGAGGTTCACAAAGGCCCACTTCTCAAGTCTGTCCAGGTCTCTCTGGATGGCATCACATCCCTCAGGTGTGTCAACCACACAACTCAGCTGGTTGTCATCCACAATCTTGAGGGTGCACTCAATCCCACTGTCTATGTCATTGATGAAGATATTAAACAGATGTCTTTGTCTAGACAAGAGATGTCTCTTTGGAAGAACATTTACCTGAACTTCAGTATCTCATAAATTTTCAGAGCTGTCCTTTTTTGAACTCAATGTTTATAACTGCCTTAGTATTGAATATATTGCAACCAAGCATACTTCACATCAATTAAAAAACCTCCAGCTGTATTAGCTGCTTCTAGACATGACAAAGGGAATTATCCTGCTTCATGCAAACAGCATTATTGTAATTAGAAAGACAATTTCTTAATCTGACACTGAAATCAAAAGGGTAACTCAAAGTTCAGTGAGCTCCAAGAATATGAAGTGTAGACTGAACTAGATTAGAGCATGTGCATAAAGTACAGACAGTCTCACTCCAGGAGACAAATCATTCCCCATGGCTATTCCTCTCCTTCACCTACTGCAACATTCAATCAGTTCAAAGAGTAATGCAGCGTAATGAAGTTTTTTGCAAACAATTATAACAAGCTTGGCTTGAAAAAAAAAATTAACATGAAAAATTGCTTAGATTTCCCCAGGACTCCTAGACAAGGAAAAATATTGGTTAGAGCATTTGTATTTTTGTTCTTTGAGACTATTTAAGGTGAAATTAAACAAAAAGCTTGTTAGGTATCATTAGCAACTAGATATAAAGAATTTACTAAATCCATGTGGGATTTCAAATACAAGAAAAAAGGGCAAGAAAACTTCAGATGCTTGAAACGAATTTGGGCTCATTTTCCTTCCTCCATATTTCTCCAAATTAAAAAATTAGATAAACCCAAAGAGTTTCAATCATGCCATGACTACTTACACAACTGACAGCTCTAAGAAATACATTTTAAATTTGCCCTTTCCCTGAGTAACATCACAGCATTTCTCGAAACATGGCTATGTGGCATTTGAGGTGAATTAATGCAGTCATTTGAGGTCTCCAAGATTATTAATCTGTTTTGTAAGAACAACTTTATTTCTCTGTGTGTGTATACATCCACTCTTCAAAAGGATAGGCAGGAAAAGAAAGGAAGTGGCCAGTACTTTAAAGAACTTTAAACTGCATGTTTGAAGAAAGACATCAGTATAACAAAACGTAAATCTCCGTATTTTATCCTTTCATCAACTGAGTTTTGCTAAAGAACATCTAAATACCATATTTTTATACTAGCTGTTTAAAAGCATGGGTTTTTACTGTGGTCTAATTTGTTTTCTTGCATTTCCTGTCCTATTATTCAATAATCTTAAAAGTGTTATTTATTTTATTGTACAGTACACAATATATAGATGCAGAATATCATACTGAAATCTACTCAAAGTAGGTTTTATGCAATCTTATCTAATAATAGGTGAAAAGACCTTAAAGATCATTGAGTTCCAAACCCTCTGCCATGGGTAGAGACACCTCCCACCAGGCCAGGTTACTCAAAGCCCCATCCAGCCTGGGCTTGATGGTTTACCATACACTACCACTTAACAAAGGTCCACACAATCTAAGTGAGACCTGGTCAAGTGAGACTTCTCTGTACAGCCAGAAAACTAAAACTAAACCAAAAGACAAATTAAATGCTTAATTCTTACAAATACTACAGTATTATTTTTCTTTGTCTAGAAACTTGTCTAGGAATATTGGGAAAATATAACCACAAGTTTCTATATAAAGTCACTGTTGAAGTATTAGCAACTGGCATGCTTTTCTTCTGGGTCAACTGTGAAAAATATGTGTAATTTTGCCCCAGTGATCTTTCATCCCAATTTCCTAAGGAAACAGTGCTTATGCAATCATGGTCTGTTGGTGTATGTTTCTTTAGTTTTATTTGCTGGTTCCCTCCACATAGCTTCTGAACCCATCAAAGAGTTTCAGCCACAGGGGACAAAGGAGCAGCAGTCTCAGAGGTAATTATGTTCCTATAAACTTAACGAAAAAGAACATTTAGTTATAAAACAGAGAGAGACAGACTTCACACACCTACTTCAGAAAATGTGCAAATGCCATTTCAGCTCCATTAAGCACCAGGAAGCCCCCAGCGGAGAAGCTGCCACAACAGATTGCCCTCAGGTATAGGTAACATGGGGAGTTTGTGCAGGATGGGGCCTTTCCAGAGAATTGTGATGCAGTGGTTGTTATGGAAGGTAAGAAGAAAATGAGTGGTGTGAGAAATAGCTCAGATACACACTTGTGCCACCTGACATCAGGATGAGAGAATAAGATTTACTATCCTAATCTAGATCTTGACTTGGGGTCCAGAACAGCTGGAACATCTGGCCCAGCAACCTCCATCCTTGTCCCCAGACACATCAAGTGGTCTTTGGCATTTTCCAAAAGAGATATTTAGAGGGTAAATATTCTCAAGCATAAAAATATTTACCACAACTGTTACTAATAATATTACTTTGCTACACAGTGTTCAGGGACCGCAATGTCTTGGGAGCATAGTGCATATCATATATTGTCCATGATTCCCTGGCTAATATCAATGGTTAACCCCACTGCCTGTAAATTAAAAATAAGCAAATAAATAATAACAATTTTAAAAATCAAACTGTAAGCTGCATATTTTTCTATTTAATATATTGTTGTAATTTATGGAATAATTATGCCATCAAACTCTAGAGAATTTTAATTTTTCCATTGTTCAGGTCCTAAAAATCTCTATTTTAACTAAATAAGAGCTACTGCGTTGCTTAAACTGACTTGAAAGACTATTTCAGTGTTTCACAGTTTTGAAAACCCACTTTGCCTTTCTTTTATGGTACCCAGAGTATATGAAAAACGTATTTAAAAGCCTACAGCGCTGTCCTGCTCAGATCAATACATCTCCCAAGAACTTAAGATACTGACTACAGACAGGGAAGGCACTGGAACTGAAGCTGTCAAGTCTTTGCCCCAAACTTCAAATCTAAACTGAACTCCCAGCCTTACAAATATGAAGGCATCTCCAGGTGTATCACAGAAAGGGTTTGAGATGCTCACTCATCTGTAGAACTTATGGTCTGTACACCTCTTCTGATTAAATTCCATAAAGCTCTTCATATTTTAACAAGCAGTTTCATTACCACGCTTCCTGCAAAAAAGTTTATTTAGTCTCTTACCTATGCTTTTGATTTTCATCCAAATCAAGGGAGCAGTCAAGGCCAATATAACTAAGCACCATACAAACCCCAAGTTTAGAGAAGATTTTTATTTTCAAATGGTATTTAAGGAATTATATTCACCTCTTAATGCCTCTTGTTATTACTACAAAGTAAGCCCGGTGGCACAGAGGTGCATCAGGTTTCAGAGGCCAGAACACGTTTGTGAGTCAAGCTTTCCAAAACAGCACAAGGCCGTAATTCTTAGTTTCAGACAACTCAAATTAAGTGCAGAGAGAGTTGCATCTCTACAGATCACTCGTCAGTCACTGTTCACACACAGACAAAACACACGAAAAGCAGATTTTGTTAGAGTAAAAATACTAGTATTTCATAAATGCATTAGACAACTATTACTTATATAGTTGGGTTTTTTTACAGACATTATTAAATGTTTCCTTTTAAATATTAATAAAGTATTAATAAATATAGGACATTATTTCTGTTACTAAAAGGGAAATAACTGTATCCCCAAACATTTTTACCTGGCCAGTTGGTTTTATCCTCTGAAAGCCTACTATTGGATTTTCTTTTGGGGCACTAACACAATTTAAGACCATCTGAAACAGAAATCTTGTCATACTCACGCTATGGTTGAAAAAAATGCAAATTTCTGAGAAGTCTACAGAAACAAATGCAAAACAGGTTCAACTACTATCTTGAAAAAACTGCGTTTCATATGCGATGGAAGAGTTGTACAATAGTCTAAGCTCCAGAGAAATCAATTCTGTCTTACTCTTGGAATGGACAGCTAAAGGGCAAACAACTTCTATTTCTCAATTTTCTTGATGAAAGTTGCATAAAATGAGGTGTCCTTATTTGAGACAATCACTTAGTGAATTCTCTCGCTTGTGTAACACACTGTTGAGAAATCACCTTGGGAGAACTGATACTTCTGTAATCCAGATCCTGTTGTGACACACATCGGAAAAAAAAATTAATAAGGAGAAAGTTCTCACTAGCTTATTAGTGTACAGCTTCAACTGTACAGTGTTCTCTGCTCAAAAAGTGGTTTTGAGCACTCCAGGACAGGAAAGAGCCAGAATACACAATTCACTCAGTTCCACCTGATATTTCCCACCTGAAATTTTACCTTTCCACTAAAGTTTTCAAGGTTGACCTTGAATGATTTCATTTTTCACATAAGCTAACACTCTTCTGGCTCATGATCTCATGGTAACCACAAAAGAATTCCAGACAGCCATGCCTGTTGTCCTTATGGCATTCGCGTTACTAAACTTTTTGTTCCTGGAGGACCACAAGGAGTACAAAACCAAATTAAATGAGTAATCCTTAACTCCAGCACACCCATGTTTCTCGTACCAGCAGTGTGCCCAGGTGGCCAAGAAGGCCAATGGCATCAGGGCTTGTATAAGAAATATTGTGACCAGCAGGTGATTGTCCCTCTGTGCTCAGCACTGGGGAGGCCACCCCTTGAGTCCAGTTCTGGGCACCTCAACACAAGAGAGATATCGAGGTGCTGGAGTGAGTGCAGAGGAGGGACACAGAGCTGGGGAAGGGCCTGGGACATAAATCTTATGAAGAGTGATGGAAGGAGCTGGGACTGTTTAGTTTGCGGAAGAGGAGGCTGAGGGGAGACCTCATCACTCTCTACAACTGCTTGAAAGGACACTGTAGAGAGGTTGGTGCTGGTTTCTTCTCACGGGCGATTAGCGATAGAACCAGAGGGAATAGATTCAAGCTGCAGCAGTGTGGGTTTAGGCTGGACATTAAGAAAAAATTTTTCCCAGCAAGAGTGGTCAGAGCCTGGAATGGGCTGCCCAGGGAGGTGGTGGAGTCCCCATCCCTGACTGTGTTTCAGAGTGGATGAGATGTGGTGTTGGGGGATCTGGTGTAGGGGAGAACTTTGTAGAGTGGGGCTGATGGTTGGACTCGATGATCCCAAGGGTCTCTTCCAACCCGAATGATTCTATGATTCTATGATTCTAATCTTAACATTATCTTAAAGGAAGCTGGATTTTCCTGCAACTGTACTTCGTAAGATTCTCTAACTCCCCTTTCAGACTTTCCACCTTTTAGTAGACTATTCCAGCTATTCTCACCCTGCCAGCTAAAACTGGGCCTTTGCAGATCTTTATAAGAACCGTATGGGGCCAGTGAAAGAGATGAAGCATCCAAATCTGGTGAGAATCTGATGATCACCAGAATTCTAGTCTTTGCATCAAGGGCCACTTATGGATTTTGTACTGATACAAATTGATACAATAAAATTAACTTTTAGATGATGACGATTCTTGAGGCTATGCACTGTTCTCAATACTGTTTGCAATGTCTCTTCATGTTGAATTTTTTCTCTAACTAGATAACTAATAATGTTTTTAAAAGTACATGCTCATTATCATTTCCCAATGTAAATTAAACCTAAAATAAAAAAAGAGGAAACGTTTTCCTCAGTTTCCGAACACTAATGCTTCTTTATGCTGCCTCTAGGCATATCAAGGATAAGAAGGTCATAAGAGGCAGTCAACATGGCTTCACCAAGGGGAAGTCATGCTTAACCAACCTGATTGCCTTTTATGAAGACGTAACCAGGTGGATAGGTGATGGTAAAGCTGTGGATGTGGTGTACCTTGACTTCAGTAAAGCATTTGACACAGTCTCCCACAGCATCCTGGCAGCTAAACTGAGGAAGTGTGGCCTGGACAATAGGGTTGTGAGGTGGATTGTGAACTGGCTGAAGGGAAGAAGCCAGAGAGTGGTGGTCAATGGGACAGCATCTACTTGGAGGTCTCTATCTAGTGGAGTCCCTCANTATTGTGTCCAGTTCTGGGCCCCTCAGTTGAAGAAGGACAGGGAACTGCTTGAGAGAGTCCAGGGCAGGGCTACCAAGATGATGAAGGGAGTGGAGCATCTCCCGTAGGAGGAAAGGCTGAGGGAGCTGTTTCTCTTTAGCTTGGAGGAGACTGAGGGGTGACCTCATTAATGGTTATAAATATGTAACGGGTGAGTGTCAGGAGGATGGAGCCAGGCTCTTCTCAGTGACACCCAATGATAGGACAAGGGGCAATGGGTGCAAGCTGGAACAGAGGAGGTTCCACTTCAGTATGAAAAAAAAATTCTTTACGGTGAGGGTGAGGGAACACTGGCAGGGGCTGCCCAGGGAGGTTTTGGATTCTCCTTCTCTGGAGACATTCCAAACCCGCCTGGACCCGTTCCTGCATGACCTGTTCTGGGTGTTCCTGCTCCGGCAGGGGGATTGGACTATATGATCTTTCAAGGTCCCTTCCAATCCCTGATATTCTGTGATTCTGTAAGTGCATTAGAATTTAATTTACTGATTTCCTTTCTTGCAATAAATTTGTAATCATCTCCCTTGAATAATTTTATCTAAAACGTTTGTAAACTTCTTTATAAAACTCATAACATTGATACACCTAACATTAAACCAGTTAGTAAATTATACAGAACTACTCTTCATTCCATATTAGTTAATATTGCCAATATTAAAGAAGTATTTGTTACATCTATAACTATATGCAGGGAAAATTTAGTACTCCTTTACATAACTGTTCAGAAAGTTCGCTTTATCCTAAATCTTCAAGGTGGTTAAGGGATTGCTCCAGACCTTGTATATACATAGTTTATTTTTAAATTGCAGCTGGAATATTCAAATATCTCAGTATCATAGACTTACCCACCTTACTACACAACCATAATCGGCATGGTCTCATATAGAGCAAAATATTAGCTAAAGTTGATCTTTATATGTTTGGGGTTTTTCACACATGGAAACATTCACACAACATAGAATACATTCATGCATTCAAGAATGTAACAATTACTTTAAATCAACAGCTCTACGTAATGAATGTATTCTTACAGATCAATATAAAAATAATTTAACTTAGGATGCAGGAAATGTTTTAAAATAAGCCTTATATAATTACTCATTTCAGATGCACTGGCAAAGTAAGTTTCCCATAGGTATAAAAGGCCTTTTAGACTTGCTCACATGATTACTCTCAAATGAGTGACCAATATATACCTACATAAAACAGTGTTACTGCAATACAGCTCATTTTTTCCACCAAGGTTTCAGAATGGAAACCTCATTCCTCTTCCTCTCTCAAATATTGACTAGAAATACACAAGCATAGAGCTTTATCAATGTTATCCTCTGCTCTGGTTATAAATGTTCTTCAATTCTTTGGTATACGATTAAAATATAGAATCAAGTTTAAATTAGAACGGATCCAAAATGGAAGTATTGGAGACCAATGAGTTAAATAACCCCATCTACGTCAGGTACATTAGTCCAGTCTTCCTTGAGATAGTGTACACAGTGTAGTACAAGTCTGTGACCCGACATTTATTTTAGTTCCAAATTGATAGCAATTCCCTCTATTTTCCATAGCCATCCCCATTCACTCACTTTTATGCTGGTTTTTAACTTGAAGACTGCCTACAAACTTGACTGTGTTCAGAACATCTCAACTTCATTACCTGGTGTTTGGTTTTATATTTAAAATGCAAAGACTATTTAACTGAAGGTGGAGCAAAGCTATCAGTTACTCACAGTCTCTCCAGGGATCTCAGTCCAAAGAAAGAGCCATTCTTCAACCATAAGATCTTGTTGTTACTCAGAATCCTACAAGAAGTCAGGAAAGAATCTGATTAATAGAACATGGTAATTCCACTGATTTAAAACATGTAATTATAGTAAATTACTGACTCTGTAAAATACTAATCACAAAATTCTCTGCTCCATTTGCATATCCCCATCATAGCAGTAAATAAAGTGCACCATTTTTTCTTTATTAAATAAAAGCACATTCAAGAAACAAGTCAACAAATGAATTTTGTCTTCAATGAAAATTCTAGCCCTGATAAATCCCACACTTCACTAGTAGATTCTAAATCACCAAAGGTAGTTGTTGGGCTTCCCAGTCAACAAAAAGCCTGATGAAATATGGGACATGTTAAAAACCATTCCAGTAGGGTAGAGGGCAATACAACCCCTCTGCAGTGCCAGCTGTTCACGAAGATGTGCAACAAATGGTACCATCAATGGCTGGTACATTGTGGTACATACACAGAAAGCGTCTCTTTTTCCACAGGCAAAAAATCACCTCTTTCCCACAAAAACAGACCATTGCAAAAACATTTTCCTGTTGCAGCCTCTGCATAGTAGAAATTCAGTATCTGAGCTATGCCTGGCCCAACAGTACCACCACACATGCAAACTGGCCCTACATGCAAGCTATTGAAAAAGTTGTCTAGTCTTCCTCTTCGTGTTAAATTACTGTTTATGTCACAAGTGTCTCTTTCTAGTCTAGTGATTTTTCATTGTTGTATTTTCCCAGCTATTTCAGTAGCAATACAATATGAACATGCACTCATCCTAAAGATGTTACCGGTTAAAAACCTTACAATATACAAAAGAAACAAAATTTGATTTAGAGGTACAAGAAATTGTTTTTTAAAACAGGTTTAATGTTTACACAATGAGAAGCAACATTTGTCCCTGGAAAATCTAATTCAAACTGGTTGAGAAATGAGTCTTTTAATTTAACATTTACAGTACTTTATACTTCTTTAGTACACAAAATTTCTTTTCAAAATTAAGAGACATAGCTTGCAATAAAGTTAGAAATGAAAAAAAAATCAAAAGGAATTTTATGCTCTTAACTAGTACACTTGAGACTTTGTGAACAGGCCTTTTATTTTGTGAAGTTTTAAAACAATCTGTTACATGAGACCATCTTAACTTCTCTCACTTAGCATTTCCCTTTGTACATGAACAGTAAGGGCTTCACCCCAGCACACACCTATTACATGACATCTCAAATCTAGGTGCAAAAGACAACATATAACACTGACCTGTAGTGAAACAGAAAATAATTATTGATACAGGAAATTTAAAAAATTGAAATGATCTTAGCAAGATTTGGAGATTTTTGCAATTCATCAATAAGCGTGTATAAATATATTCTGATGCAATCCGAGGGCCCACTGCCAGAGAACATGGAGAACACAGCAGTTCAGAGCTGACCTGTATCTTAATACACTGTGTTGTTACTGAATACACCTGTGCAGCAACATTACTTGTCACCTGGAACCAGTCACATAACCCACAAGTAGCAATTTGTGATCAATCATCAACACTTACACCCAGACACCTGAAAGCACACAGAAGCCCATGTTTACAACAAAAATTAAAAATGGTCCAACATACACACAGTTTATTGCCAGAAACTAGGAAACTCCACATCTCACAAGATCTTCCTTCTACCTCTCAGATTAAAAATCTTATGTATGACTTTAAATATTTCTCTAATCTACCAGGTCTTCACTGGCATCTTAGCAATACATTTCAGCAGTGACATGATAAAAGACCAAAAACTGTTTCAATACTTCTGATTTTCTGAACTTTTTAAGTGCCCATACTTAGTGACTAAAGTGACTAAATTGGAAAATGGTTTTTAAAATCTGAACATCTAAACTGGAAAATGTAAATACATGAACCATTTTATTATTTTTTCTATTCTTTTCATGGAATCACAGAATTGCCTAGGTCGGAAGGGACCTTTGAGATCATCGAGTCCAACCATCAACCCAACCAAAAACCATCACTAACCCATGTCTCTAAACACTATGTCAACACGGCTTTTAAATCCCTCCAGGGATGGGGCCTCAACCATTCCAATGCTTCATAACTCTTTCCCTGTCAAAATTGTTCCTGATCTTCAATCTGAACCTCAAACCATTTCCTCTTGTCCCACGGCCTGTGACTTGGGAGAACAGACCAACACACCCCACCCGCTCCCCTCTCCTTTCAGGGAGCTGGAGAGAGCAAGAAGGTCTCCCCTCAGCCTCCTTTTCTCCAGGCTGAACACCCCCAGCTCCCTCAGCCTCTCCTCATCAGACGTGATCTCCAGATTCCTCACCAGCTTCACTGCCCTTCTCTGGACTCATTCCAGCCCCTCAGAGTCTTTTTTGTGGTGAGGGGCCCAAACCTGGACCCAGACCTTGAGGTGGGGCCTCACCAGTGCCCCATCCGGGGGGACAGTCACCTCCCAAGTCATATTCCTCATGCTGTTCCTGACACAGGCCAGGATGCTGGTGGCCACCTTGGCCACCTGGGCACACTGCTGGCTCTTGTTCAGCCCACAGTCAGCCCACTCTGCCCCCAGCCTGTAGCACTGCAGAGGTTGGTGAGACCCAAGGGCAGGACCCAGCTTTTGGCCTTGTTGAACCTCAGCCCATTGGCCTCAGCCCATCCAGCCATCCTGTGCAGATCCTTCTGCAAAGTCTTTCTACCCTCCAGCAGGTCAACATTCCCACTTAACTTGGTGTCATCCACAAACTTACTGAGGGTGCACTCAATTCCCTCATCCAGATCATCAACAATGATATTAGACAAGACTTGCCCCAAAACAGAGCCCTGAGGGACTCCACTGGTGACTGGCTGACAACAAGATTTCACCCCTTAATCACAACTCTGCACATCCCAGATTTTTTACCCAGTGGAGAGTACACTTGTCTATGCCATGATTTGCCAGCAAGATGATGTCAAGATTTTCTGAACGTTTTAGGAGCCCATACAGTGACTAAATTGGAAAATGGTTTTAAAAATCTGAATATTTAAACTACAAAATGTAAATACATGAACCATTCTATTATTTTATTGTTTATGCTGTTCTTTTATTCACCTTCTCTTCTGAGGCTACACAGATCTTGTGTTGGTCAAGAAAAAAAATGAAGTTCCAAAATTAAAATTGGCTGGGCTTGGAAAGACTAACATCATAAATTCCTCTTCATATTGGGTCATCTGGTTATATGCTGCGTTATAGAGATACATGCACTTCAGAACACACATCTGGCTTAGATACATGTATTTCTGTCTTTGAAAAATTTTCATGGTGTCAGTTTGTTTTTCCAGCCTTCTATTCATTCTGCCCAGAAGAAGAGGGAAGTCAGAACTGCACTGGCAGCTCCATGAAAATGCAGCACAAGTTGCAGCATATGGGTCTCTCAGTCTTTGCCTCCTTCTGCTTGGCCTTAAGCATGTAGACTGAAACCACTGTCATTAAGCCACATAAAAGAAACTCCTGGAAATTGAAGAGAACTGCCTTACTAGTAAGAAATCACAAGATTTAGCAGAACATTTAGTTCATAAATAGAGTGATCTGTAAACACTGCTCATGTTCTGCAACACGGAATATTTCTTCTGATTTTCATCATTTAGTCATTTGCTGTTATTTTCTGAAAGATAAACAAGTCTTGAAAAACATAATAGGCATCACAAATTAAAAATCAAAATCAAAATCATAGAAGTACTTAAATTCGAGTTTCTAAATGAAATCTTTCAATTCTTTATACCAGAGACTTGTGCAGAGACTTTCACACAGAGATCAGGTTGCAAAAATTAAGATTCCTTCAGGGCCCTTTCCTCTCTATAATGCCAACTAAAAATATTTTTAATAAACAAAGCAATATGGGTATTATAGTTAAAATACAATCCTTTTTCTGTTCAGCATTACAGCTTTAGTGAATCCTAGCCCTCCAATACAGTCTGTGGGGAAAAAAATCTTCTGTAACAACACAAGCTACCTACATTTCATTGAGATGGTGGGTACACTACAAGGGAAGAATCTGTTTCTAATTAGCTCTAGTGATGTCCAAGAACTTGCAATGGGCTATTATCAACAAGGATTTGGTTTGCACTGAAGACACTCTCTTAATACAATGAACAACTTCACCAGCAAACGTAAATCACATTCTTTTTCATATAGTAATGAGTCACTTGTTAAACTTTTCACAGAATATCACAGAATTGTCAGAGTTGCCGGGGACCTCTGGAGATCCCCCAGTCCCACTCCCCTGCTAAAGCAGGGCTGCCCAGAGCACAGCACTCAGCATGGCATCCAGGCAGAGCTGGAAGGTCTCCAGAGAAGGGGACTCCACACCCTCCCTGGGCAGCCTCTGCCAGGGCTCTGACACCCTCACCCCAAAGAACTTTGTCCTCCTGTTGGAATGGAACTTCCCGTGTCCCAGTTGGTGCTCGTTGCCCCTCGTCCTGTCACTGGGAACTACTGAGCAGAGTCCAGCTCCATCCTCCTTCAACCCACCCTTCAGATCCTTGTGAGCATGAAGAAAGTCTCCCCTCAGCCTTCTCTTCTCCAGGCTAAAGGGTCCCAGCTCTCTCAGCCTTTCCTCCTCAGGGAGATGCTCCAATCCCTCCATTTTCAATTTTTACGCAACTCAACATTCTTCCCTTCTGAGAACATTTGCTGTGGGAATGGGGCTAGAAAGAAGCAAAGTTTTGGTTACAATGCTTCCCTACAGATCATAAATATATTTTTAAGGCAATCAGTGCCTGATCAAATGGTGGCTCTTACTCCTGATGCTGAAAGAACACAGAACCATTTTGCGTATTACTCCTTTGGAAAAGGAATGGAGTGGACATGAAATGTATGAAGTATGGCTGAAATACTTAGGTATCTCTTTTCCCTTGAATATGGTCCCCTCCTTACAGTGAGATGTTAGTAAATAAATACCAGCAGGAATTTTGCAGGGAAAAAAAGACGTGAATATCATGCTTTTCTTGTACTTACAGATGCAAAGGTCTGGTGGATTAATATATGGAAAAAGGTGCTATTCGTGTATTTGCTTTTGGATAACATAACTTTCAGATGCAACAAAAACTTGAGTGTCTGGGTTTAATACAAGACTAAATATAATTTGTAATTTTTTAAAAACTCACCACCATGCACGCACTATGATTAAGTATTTATCACATTTTATTTATTCATGCAATTTCACTTGTCTATTTTTTATCCTGTTCTGCTAATGAATTACAGTGATAAATATTGCTACACATTGCAACTAGGCAGCAGGTTTAAATAATTACCAGTTTCTAGCCATGTGCTAAGAATCTCACATTTTCAATATTTTATTCCAAGGAGAGAAACACTAAAAAGATGAACAGACTATTTCAGTGAAACTATTTTCCAAAACCAAAATCTAAGTTTTACTTTTCTTAAAAACACAACAAAACCAAAAGAATCCTGAAGAAACCTTCTGAGAATGTGTTTTATTATTCAGTTGGCAAACTATCTTTGCACTCTATCTAATGGCCCAAATCCCAAGAAGTGGAAATAAAACGGGTGGTACATTCAGTCCTAAGCCTCACAGGATACATCCAAAATAGCGCTGGGGAGCAATCCAGGAGCCAGCACCACTACACTTATCAGACACATTATGAACTGTTTGCTCACTTCGTTGACCCTGTCAAACCTTTTATCTCTGCTACTCCTTCTCCCAAGACACTCTGGGGGACAGTTTATCCCAGGGACCACATTCAGAAGACACTGACCCTACACCAGGTTTGTCCTTTCCCAGCCCTGTGAGGCTCTCCAGCAGTATTCCCACAGGCTCTGAAGGGATATCTTTGAACGTTCTATTGACCTACAGTGTCACCCTAAAGCCTGTAATCCATACATATAATTTCACAATGCAAATGTACTTCTCTGGTGGGCTGCAACACAGGCTGCACGCTATTTTGTTCATCCTACACTGGAGAAAATCAACCAGCCTCACACATACACAAGGACCAAAATCATGCCAAGGAACATACTAACAACTGAGAATCCTCGGTGGTCAACAAGCCATTGCTTTCAGCCTCTCCTGGACCTCTTTCTTTAGCAGAATAGATTTTTTTAAGAGGATTAATTGTTCTAATGGGTTACAAGCCATGTCTCTGATTTTCTTTCTGGTTCTTCCATTTAAATTAAACAAGCCACAAAACACAGTTTGCTTAAATTGATGCTATATTTTTTGGTTTTGTAAAACCATTAGAAGTGCAAAAAGACATAAACCTGTCTCATTCAAGAATAAAACATGCCTAGTATAAAACAACCTACTGTAGTATTTTAAAAAGTATTGAATAAAAAGCACTCGACTGTAATGCAAACTCCAGCTCCCTACAGATCTCCAAGCAGACAGAAAGAATCTTTTTACCATGTCTTCAAAGTCAATGGACTTGGGTTCAACTGTTATCACAGAGGAAACAAATTCCACAGCTAAGGCTTCTTCAGTGAGACATCTCAGATAACCAAACCTAAGACAGACAAGTCATTTAGATGTAGACTGCTATTCCCAAATGCATAGTAAACACAGAAGGAAGTGTGACTCATTACTGAAAATATGTATTTCTCTGCAATAATGTTCACAAGGGAAAATAAAAAACACAAGCACAAAACTTCACCCAACCTTCATTAAAAAACATTAAAATATCAACTTCCACCTGATTTTCTGCTAAGCAGCCCAGCAAAAAATTCAGACCAGATTTGACCCAATCCTGTATCTGACTGATAGGTAAAATGAGAACCAAAATTAATACCTCTGAAACCCTTTCTTTAAGGCCTACTCCTTGAGACCAGCTGAAGATACCCTGAAGTACTAGAGGAGACATCAACCAGAAAACCAACCATACCTGTTAATCCCTGTTTGTTTTTCCATTTCTCAAAAAGGTGTGCTAGGTGGATATTCAAGATAATTTGACAAAAGATAGAAAGCTCAGTCCATTCACATTGTACCTTTGGGACCTCTGTGTTGGGGTTATGTTAAAAAAATCGTGTTTCAAGTTCTGTAGTTTCTCTAACATATTAATTTCAGTTCAAGCAGAAGGGATATCCTTTGTTATAAAATAAAAAATTAGGTACAAATCATTTGACATAGAAGCCTGGTAACAGTTGACATTTTGCATTTTAAGTTGTTTGTTCTCTTAATACATGGTATGTGGTTACGTACAAAAGGAGTGTGAGCTGACACCCTATGAAATATTTCGACACAGAACTGGGAAAAACATTTTTAATTTCTTTACAGTATCAGAATAAGACTAGACCCATTTATATTGGAATGCTACTGCATAAAACGAAAACCTATTTTTAAGGTTTTAAACCCCTTCTCAGTAAACTAGAATATTGTACATTCCCATAACATCCATAATTCATTGAGAGTTGCACCAGAAAACCAAATTAAGAAGGAGCTTACATCATAAAAATGGCAGGAATAGAAAGGAAAAAAGAATGCCTGCTTTTTGTGCCACATGTGTAGAGACATATGGAGCTATCATAAAATACAGGTAGTCATTGCACCTTTTTTTCCCCTCCAAACTAAAGACCACTGCTGAGCACAACTTGGGCCTTCGACAGACAATCTCAGAACCACACAGACAAACTGGGAAGTTATAGAACAATAACAAAACTGATTCAACAAGTGAAGAGAGAAAAAGGACTGAAAACAGTTCTGACAACTCGCTAGATTGAAGGGGTGTGGCAGGCACCTACAGTTTCATAACCAAACACAGAGGAGAGAAAACTTGTTAAAGCATGAGAAGTATTTACCCATTTCATATCACTATTTGTGTGCAATAATTCATACTGCTTGCTACTCTGACCAACTCTGTGGAAAGCAAAACTTAACAGAGCATAAAGCTGCGTTATCAGAATACTAGACACATATAAAAGCCCTAAGTGACACCTTTTTCCCTAAGGGGACTGAGGCCCATTGTACTGGTTTTTCAAACCACACAAAGTGTTGTGTTAACATTCTTAAAAGGAATCATACCAAATCCTGTAGAAAGTAATAAAACCTAGGCACTTAGCACTTCAAATTCCAGCTGGTTTTGTCATTACCTTCAGTATATACCGGCTTTGGTTAAACCCAGTCTATCACAAGCATTAATGAAACCTGAAAAATACTCAAAAATTACTTTCCACTGTAGATAGTGTGTTACTTCTGGTGAAAAACCCCAAAGAGCTAGAGCCAAAGCAGCACTTACAGTGTACTAATTACCCTAATTAGAACAGTACCAGCAGAACAGATATTTGCAGATCTTGACACTATTTGATGATAGCCAAAAAAGCAATGAAACTTTAAGCACCAAGAAATTTCCTTGCAGGTAATTATTTGTTTAAATTAAAGTCCTTCCATAAGTGCAACAAAATGCTAATGAATTTAATGAAATGTAGGAGAAGTTCTAGCTGACCAGTGACGTTACAGAAACACAATATTGCTTTTGTGGAAAATTGCTGTTCAACAATCTCACTTCCAGTAATTCAAAATGTAAGGCAAAACTCTTATTTTTGTTGTTTTGCTGGTCACACTGGGGGCTTTTCATCAATAGTCCTCTTGGGTGATATACGAGACTGCTAGGTCACATTCAAAATAATAAAGGCAGAGGGCTCTTGCATAAAGCACCACACCAACCAATTTAATTAACTAAAATCATATTCAAGAGCATTTTTTGGTAAGCATCATCACAATTCAAACAGTAAAACAAACTATTATCACCACTAGCAGGACACACAACTTATACTGTCCCTAATAGTGGTTCAGTGGTTTTAATGTATTAACAAAAGAAAGCAGGAAGGTCACTCTCAAGTAGAAATGGGGATTGGGGGATTGGACTAGATGATCTTTCAAGATTCCTTCCAATCCCTGATATTCTGTGATTCTGTGAAATCTTAATATGATTTCTTAACAGTGTGGGAGAGTTCCTAGGTTTTGAAACACACCCCCTCCACTACAGAGTCAGAGTCATTAACTGACAGCACAAGAAGCAACAGGAATCATAGCGTTAGTATTAGGACTCTAAGTACTTCAGAAAAGAAGCAGTACTCTGCTACTTAGGCACATGCAAGTCTGTGGGGCCAGATAGCATCCACCCAAGGGTACTGAGAGACTCAGTGGAAGTGCTCACCAAGCCACTTTCCATCATTTACCAGCAGCCCTGGCTAACCAGGGAGGTCCTAGCTCACTGGAAGTTAGCGAACATGATGCCCATCTACAAGGGCTGCAAGAGGCACAGGGAGAACTACAGGTTTGTCAGCGTGATCTCGGTGCCAGGGAAGATTATGGAGCAGACCATCTTGAGTGCCATCATGCAGCAATTCAGGACAACCAGGTGATCACACTCAGTCAGCATGGGTGTACAAAAGTCAGGTCCTGCCTGACAAACCTCATTTTCTATGATAAGGTCACCCACTTAGTGGATGAGGGAAAGGCTGTGGATATTGTCTACCTAGACTTTAGTAAAGCCTTTTGACACTGTTTCCCACAGCGTACTCCCAGAGAAAATGGCTGCTCATGGCTTAGATTGGCATATGTTTTGCTGGCTTAAAAACTGGCTAGAGGACGGTCCCAAAGAGAGGTGGTGAATGGAGTTAAATCCAGTTGGCAGCTGGTCACATGTGTTGCTCCCCAGGGCTCAGCACTGGGGCGAGTCTGCTTTAATATCTTTATCGATGATCTGGATGAGACAACACCAAGTTGGGCAGGAGTGTTGATCTGCTGGAGGGCAGAAATGCTTTGCAAAGGGATCTGGACAGCCTCGATCAATGGGCCAATGCCAAAGGGATGAGGTTCAACAAGGTCAAGTGTCAGGTCCTGTCCTTGGGTCACACCAACCCCCTGCGGCAGTACAAGCTTGAGGAAGTGTGGCTGGAGCTGCCTGGCAGAAAAGAACCTGGGGGTGCTGATGGAAAGCCATCTGAATATAAGCCAGCAATGTGCCCAGGTGGCCAAGAAAGCCACCAGCATCCTGGCCTGGATCAGAAATAGCATGGTCAGCAGAATTAGGGAAGTGATTGTAGCCCTGTACTGGGCACTGGTGAGGTCACAGGTGGAATACTGTAGTCAGTTTCAGGCCCCTCAGTACATGAAAAACAGTGAGACTCTGGAGCAAGTCCCAAGAAGGGCAATGAAGCTGGTGACAGGTCTAGATCACAAGTCTTAGGAGGAGCAGCTGAGGGAACTGGGGTTGTTCAGGTTGGAGATAAGGAGGCTCAGGAGGTACCTTACCACTCTCTACAACTACCTGGAAGGAGTCTGTAGCAAGGTGAGGGTCGGTCTCTTCTCCCAAGTAACAAGAGGAAATGGCCTCAAATTGTGCAAAGGGAGGTTTAGACTGGGTATTAAGAAAAAAAAAAACCTCACCAAAAGGGCTGTCAAGCACTGGAAAGGGTGCCCAGGGAAGTGGTTGTATTATCCTATTTAAAAGACATGTAGACATAGTCCTGGTAGGCATGGTTTAGTGGTGGACTTGGCAGTGCTAGGTTAACAGTTGGGTGTGATGACCTTTAACATCTTTTCCAACCTAAACAATTCTATTAAATATGGTTATACATTTTATGACTTTTGTCAAGCACCAGCAAATGTCTGAACTAGATGTTCCTCTTAAGTAAATAATTTTTTCCCCCATGAACTTTAAGATGTAAACGTTATATCTATAGATCAGTGAAGACCAAAAGTATCACAGAGCATTCTATGCTCAGAGTTTAATCAATTGTATTCAATAAAGTCAACACCTGGTTTGACAATATAAACAACTCATGGAATAAAATTCTGCAGTGCTATTTCCTGAAATCACAGAATAACGAAGTGCTGAGGATATAAAAGTGTGATGAATCATTACTATTTTACTAGAACGTGCACATGGATTTATACTATCACAAATATATATATATATAAATCTTGCTTTTAGAAGTTTTGAACTTGAGTGCAGATAACTTTTTCAAACATAATATAAAAACCTAACACTTTTTTTTTTGATAAGACATTTTCATTACATCTTTTGAAAAAGAGATAATCTTACCTAAGTTAAAGTTTTGGACTATGTCATTATAGCTACCACATGCATGGTTAAAAGAGTTACGTGTATTTAACTATCCATGATGGGTCCTATGGAGTCTAGCAGAATTATTTACATTAATAAACTAGTACACTAGTTTTTGAAGATTAAACATTCTATTGTCCATGTTTTCTTTGGAGAAAGGAAGGAATTGCATAAATCTCTCTACAAGAAGGAAGAAATCCCTATGTCTGCGTTTCCAATAAAACACCATTTCTAAAGGCATGTGTAGGCCATTTGTGACAGTGCCTTGGTTCCTGGTTTTGCCTTTGACTCACTGCACAGCTGTCATTCAATTAATGTATTTACTACCACAGACTTGGTGGACAAGGGCAGAGCAACAGATGTCATCTACACGGACTTGTGCAAATCTCAAAACTGGAGAGTCATAGATTTGAGGGATGGACCACTCGGTGGATAAGGAACTGGCTGGATGGCCACACTCAAAGGGTTGTGGTCAATGGCTCAATGTCCAAGTGGCAGACAGTAATGAGTGCGTTCCTCAGGGCTTGGTACTGGGACCAGTGCTGTTTAACATCTTTGTTGGAGACATGGACAGTGGGAGAAAGCACACCCTCAGCAAGTTTGCCAATGACACCACACTCGGTGGTGTGGTCAACACACTGGAGGGAAGGGATGCCATCCAGAGGGACCTGGACAGGCTGCAGAGGTGGGCTAGAGCAAACCACATAAAGTTCAACCCAGTCAAGTTGAACACTGGAACAGGTTGCCCAGAGAAGCTGTGGCTGCCTCATCTGTGGAGGGGTTTAAGGCCAGGCTGGATGGGGTTTCGAGCAACCTGGTCTGGTGGGAGGTGTCCCTGCCCAGAGCAGAGGGGCTGGAACTTGATGATCTTTAAGGTCCCTTCCAACTCCAACCATTCTATGATTCTGTAATTCTATTCTATATATTTAAAATGCATTTTAGTAGGAAAAAACCAAGACTGATACAGAACATTAAAACAAGTTCTTCACTGAGTAAGCAAGTGCAATATGCAAATGGACTTAATGGGATAATTGTTTATAGGAGAATTAGCTTTTTATTTTCTTGTCATTCAACTTGGTGCACATTATGAGGAAATTACATCCTAGTATGTTTCTCAGTCAAACTTTTATACAATTCACTGATAGCTATGGAGCAAACAACACCAGGAGGAGCAGAGCAGCTAAGTGAGCAAGGTACAAGAACAGGATGCAGATTTCAGCATTTCAGTATGCTTGGCACCAATTAGAAGGGCAAGAGCTGAAAAGCATCTTTACCCCGTAGAGTATGAATTTTTATCCTTCATGTCAGTGGGACTATGGAGTTCATCCAGGTTCCCCATTTCAAAATGGTTTCCACAAGTAATTGCCATGGTGATGCACGGCAAGGCCAACGCAACAGCATGCCCTTCTTTTCTGCTGAGTTTATGCTCCACTGCTCAGCCAAATAATCATCTGTGTCCTAATCTGCCTTGCAGCTCTCGCAGGTGGGCCAAACATGTTGTTTACAATACCAACAACACATTCTGGCCGGGTTTATTCTACTAATTCTGAATACTTCTTTAAGGTCAAGAAATTTAGTAAGATTAATTAAATTATAATTTTTTGGTCAAAGTTTTCACCTTCCCTGATTTGGATTCTACTATACCTTTATTTCTTCTAAGTAATTTTAAAAAAGGATTAGAATTCCTGAGCCACCATTACTTATTTATTAAGCTTTTTATGTAACTTCATAAAATCTTTTCAGCATAACTCTTATTCAGCCCACTGCTCTGCTTTTAAACCCTAAAACATTTGTTCTGCTTTTCCCAGTTTTGCTAATTTTGTGTGTACTGTTAAAACAGTATTGCAAAGTTTCCATATTATGTTGGAAAAACATGCTCAGCATTATCTTCAAAATACTCATGTGTCTCAGTTCCTACAACACATAAGCAGTAACAATTGCTGAATATAAATCCAGAAAAACAGTGAGAATTTTTCACTATAGTAATTTATGTTGATTTCCCTCCAAATTGTTTTGGTTTTATAATGGTTATATCTTAACTCATAGGTTCTACTGGGACTGTAACTGTGTTTTGCGAAGAGAGTGCTGCAGGAGTATTTTTTTCAATGATGACATATATAATCTAATAATACAATAAAATACACAACTCATTCTGGATGCTTTGGGTAATATATAGAAAATTGAAATCCTGAAAAAAAGACTAATCTGATAACGTAAAATAATTCCCAGCAGAATCTGAAGAGAAATTCTTTTCTTATAAGGAGACATTTTACAGACCTACCTTACTGAATCTAAATTGTTTGCTTTATTTTGCCTCAACCAGTAGGACTGCCTGTCAGAACCCTCCTCTTAGTCCTCCGTTTAGTTTTAAAGACTGAGAGGAGCAGGGATTTAACTCCTAATAGGGAGGGTCGGGAGGGACAAAGTTTTTCTTAAGTTATTCAGACAACTACTGATACATGCTCTGGCAGAATGAGATCACAAAATTTGAAATGGCTGGTAATTATTCATATTTAATTCAAAGAGAAAATTACCCCCACATAATGCATATCGGTTTACAGGTTTTTTGGTGGTGATGCAAGGCTTGAAAACGGTTTTAAAAACTGAGATTCAGAATAGTATCCAGTTGAGGTAGAAAATAAAGGACGACAGGTAATTTATAATCTCCAAATCACCTAAATTAGAAGGAACCTCCAGATGTCACCCAACTCCTGCCCAAACCAGATCCAGTTAGATCAAAGCACAGCTAGGAGCGGTGAAACGGTGACACTTTTTTGTAATGGAGACTAGTCACAGTGGATTAAGGATGGCCTGAAGAAGAGAAGGCTCTGGGGAGACCTAAGAGCAGCCTTCCAGTCCCTGAAGGGGGCCTACAGAAAAGCTGGGGAGGGTCTGTTTACAAAGGCCTGCAGTGACAGGATCAGGGGCAATGGCTTCAAGCTGGAGAAGAGCAGCTTTAGATTGGACATTAGGAATAGGTTCTTTCCTCCAAGGGTGGTGGACCACTGGGACAGGTTGCCCAGGGAGGTGGTTGAGGTCCTTTCCCTGGAGATATTCAAGGGGAGGCTCAAGGAGGCCCTGGGCAACCTGGTCTAGTTTGGGGTGTCCCTGCTGACTGCGGGGAGGTTGGACTAGGTGACCCTAGAGGTCCCTTCTGACCTGGACTATTCTATGATTATTTTGGCCTTAATCACTACTTATAAAGTAGACTACAAGACATTAAACAAAACCTGAAATACTCATATTCAGAAGTTAAATCCAGACAGTACAGAAGTCTGTACTACTGTACTACTCTGCTCTATACCTACTGTGGAGACCAGATGTTTATGGCAAAAACTGAGATTGTCACAACAAGTACCAGACTGGGAAACCCTAAACACGAGGATGCAAAACTTAAATTTACCTGAATCTCCTTCCACTTTGCCCATAAAGGGTCCCTAACTGCACCAAGAATATTTGTACTAAGGTTATACAGCAAAATCACCAACTTGTAGCCTACAGGTTGGATGTGTTTTATTTCTGTGTCAGTGCTTTCCTTTTAAATAATGTTTTCAGGATCCATATGTCACAAATGAGAGCAGGACAGCAACCTCTGTCATATCAAATCCCAGTTCTTCACTGCCCACTCAAGTGAAATTAGAAAACTATTAAAGCACAACTGTTATTACAAATACTCTGTATAGGATTTCCAGTGCTTCTAGCACTAGTTATTATTAAAGTTTACTTCAAAAATTTCCTATGTTAATACACTATTAGTGAATATATATACAGAAAGGAACAAGCATTTAATGTATTTGTCTAGAAATAATTAGGTTTTCAGACAACTTTTTAATTCCAATTTGAAAATATATTAAAATATAAGGAATTGGTACATGGAATTAATAATTATGACACACAGAAGACTCAGTTTACTTAGTTAAAAGTGCTAATTTTGAGTCTAAGCAAAGTTCTTCTGTCTTACTTCTCAGATTTGGCACTAGTGAAGGGCAGCATGGTTACCTTAAGGAAATGGGCTAAAGGCAGGATTCTTGTAGGGCATTTGGGAAGTCAGTTCTCATCCCATGTACTGAATGTAACACAGGAGCAACCATCTCTGAGTACACCTGCCTCTCAGCTTCCAAGCTAAAATGATCAATGATGGTCTCACTTGTGATGTCTCTTTTTTTAATCTTAGATTCAAATGCTACCTATCAGCTCAGGTACTTAAAATTATCTTCCCAAAGATGTGATCAATATTTAATGTACTTTCCATTTGAGTTATATCCACAGTCTTTGAAATAAAGCTTTCAGCACAACTGTTCAAAACACCGGTATAAATAATACAAGCAAGAAACCTAACATATGATCCAACTTCCAACACAAAATTAACTTTTTCCTATCTTGGTCGTTGCTTCTTTCACATTAGTCAATGTTCAGCCCATTCAACCACCTTTTGTTTGATGCTGGATTGTGAATATTCAACTTTACGTCATAGCATGCATTTCTGCCAAATAGCTCCTAAAACATTTAGCTGCATAATAACTGTAGCTGACTGCATTGTTTTTACAGTAACAAGCTCTGGCAGCAATATCCCCAAGGAATTCCAAAGCTTTTGTAAGGAATCATGTCCTGAAGCTATCACAGCTATGTTAGATGAATCTGGGTTATTTCTAATGGTTTCCCAAATAATTTATTTTAGTGCCTTTTAAAGTTGTCCTAAAATAATGATGGCAGAATAATTTATTCACTTTTCAGAGGTGTCTACAGATCCTTGAATATATAATAAGAGTGATAGCACCTTCCACAGATACCTAAAATGACACAAAAAAAGAGCTTGCTTAACTGAGACCAGTTGCACTTAGTTATTTTTTAAAAAGAGACTGTCTACAGGAAGAACAGAAGAAATAAAAGGCACAAAAGAAAAATAAAAAAGAAAAGGCAGGGGTGGGGAAGAGAGCATAGCTATGAGTATGAAGGAAGGAAGGAAGGAAAAATACCCAGAACTATAGGAAAGTAACCTAAAGATTGTCTCTTCTGGTACACATATAATTAATCAGCTATTTATTAAATTTGTCCACAAGTGACACACAACTTTTTTTCTTTAGGAAAGCAGTGTGACCTGTTTGAAATCAAGTAGAATGACAAAAAAAGGAGTAGATCCCTAAATAATTCTAAGATAAATAGCTCAGACATTCATTCTTTGGGCAAGCCACTGTTAGAGTAACGGACTATTTGGTCTGCCAATATGAAAGATGCATCATCCATCAATGACAAGAAGGCACAAAAATGTACAGACCACAACAGATAGTTCTAGTAACAGCCAAAAAGAGCATGGGCACCCATCCATTTCTTTTCCATTAAACACACCATTTTCTCATTTATAACTCTACTACGTGCAACACACATAGTGATTATTTATTTAGTGATCACCCTGCACAAGTGACACTTATCAGAGCATAATTTTTTTTGCTTCCTGTGTCAGCATATGAAATGACTATCATTTAGTCTTTAAGGTAGCAAGTTGGTAGTGCAAATACTTAGTCCCACAATTGGATTTAGATTGAAAACCTGTAGTATTTCTTAAAGGCTGCCAAATCCTGGCCAGGTGATAGAAAAACCAAAAACCTTTCTTTCTTAGTAGAAAGAAAAGTCCGCAACGTACACTCTATGGATTTTCAATTAACATTTGTAACATTAAATCTGAATATTTCAATGCCATTTTAATCAGTTTTCCCCTTACACTATGGTACTGCAATGAGTAAAGAGAGAATAAGTATGATCATTTTCCTTGAAACTTTATTTAAATATCTATTTCTGCTGTGTTTCCTGTATTTAAATTAGCTAAATTCAGTATTCCTTGCTAGTCAGGCCACTTTCTCTAAAATTTGTTTACTTAACCTTCGACCAGACTCCCAAGTTCTTGTACAATATCAGAAAAGCTCTTCTAGAGATTGAGAGATTTGATGCCACAAAGTATCTTCAGTACGTGCCACAGAACAGTTAAAAAGACATCTTAAGTCCTCTTCTATAAGGCTTTCTGAACAATGTGGATTAAAGATTAGGTAAAAGCCTGAGCTTCATTTCCAAAAATAAAGTCTTTCAAAGTTGCAACACAAGACCAAATACACCCTTCAAAAATGTGTAGTCATTGTAAACTTTGCATCAGGCATTTCTTTTTAGTAAGCAAAAACTTGTGTTCACGGAAGTGAAGCACCCACAATCTAATTGCCCCAGAGCAAAACCAGTCATATGGAGTATAGAATAGGGAAAAAAATAATAAGAATAGCTCAATGTCTTAATTACATATGATTCTTGTCTAACCCATTTGAATATTTCTGCAGAATAATAGAAGATTCTCTTAAAGCATTTCTTGGCAAGACAATAACATTCTGGTAAGAACAATTTACCTCAAACCAAGCTTAACACATATGCATCAGTTGTCAACCTACAGCAATATTAACTACTGCGTCATGCTCCTATTTTCTTCCCCATTCATTTTCAAAAATGTTTCTATACATATAAAATACATCTTATTTCAAAGTGACAACTCTGGAAAGGAATTTGATTTTGAGGGATTTGGTACTTTTTTTAAAAAATCTCCATCTCTGAGAAACCTGGGCAGGTAAGACTGCACTGGGGAAGGGATTTGGAGCAAGAAAGCCTCCAGAAGTTCCAGTAGTGAGCAATGAACCGGTGTGCGTGTGTGCCCCTCTAAGTGGTCTGGGGACTAGGTTGCCCACCCAAGCTGACCCCTAAATTACAAGGCATCAGTTGCCAGCAGACATCCAGCCATGGTTGATACTTGGCCAAAGGTGGTTGCTGGAAAAGCTGTGGGCACTCAGAGGCCCCATGCAAAAACATGGGCATCCAGGCCTCTGGATGCAGAAAGTGCTGAAGCCTGGCACTTGCAATGGAGGGCAGTGGAGACAGCATCTGTGTCAGACGTGACCAGGTAAAGGACCTTCTCAGTCAGGTGGCTGAAGGTGGAGGAAGTGGATCGGTTGAGGAGTATCAGAGAGAGAGAGATTGACTGGTGGATCCACTACCTGAGAGAAAGGGAACAGGGCAAGGCCCCACATAAATCAGAAGACCCTCCCTCCTCTCATCACCAGGCAGCAGGAGGGGATCTCGGGAAAGGGGGGGAATGGAAATAGGTCCTTGCTCGGGGAAGCACGGGAATCCCCTCCCAGCCTATCCGACCTTCCCAGTTACCCTTGCAGAACAGGTATGGAGTCCTGCAGGAGGAACTGGCAGATCAGCTGGATCCAGCACTGGCTGGAAGGACAATGCCAAAGAGTGGTGCTCCACGGAGTTAAATCCAGCTGGTGGCCAGTCACAAGTGGTGTTCCTCAGGGCGCAGTATTTGGGCCATTTCTGTTTAATGTCTTTACTGATGACCTTGACAAGGATATAGAGAGCACCATCAGTGAGTTTGCAGATGACGCTAAGTGAGGTGGGAGTGTTGATCTGCATGAGGGCAGCNAGAGCTGGGGAAGGGCCTGGAGAATCAATCTTATGAGGAGCACTTGAGGAAGCTGGGACTATTTAGTTTGCAGAAGAAGAGGCTGAGGAGAGAGAAACCTCATCACTCTCTACAACTGCTTGAAAGAACATTGGAGAGAGGTTGGGGCTGGTCTCTTCTCACAGGGAATTAGTGATAGAAGGAGGGGAATGGCTTCAAACTGCAGCAGCGTAGGTTTAAGCTGAACATGAGGAAAGAATTCTTCCCAGCAAGAGTGGTCAGAGCCTGGAATGGGCTGCCCAGGGAGGGGGTGGAGTCCTCATCCCTGACTGTGTTTCAGAGTTGATGAGATGTGGTGTTGGGGAATCTGGTGTAGGGGAGAACTTTGTAGAGGGGGGCTGATGGTTGGACTCGATGATTCCAAGGGTCTTTTCCAACCAGAATGATTCTATGATTCTATAAAACACTATATAATTGCTGTTGGATAATCCAGTACTAAATGCAGATGTGACTTTAAATTCCTATACTAAATTAATAGAAAATAGGTTTCCTAGATGCTGTTTTTACAGTTCTATCTACAAAGACTCTATTAGAAAATTTACCTCATTTCAGAGCTAAACATGCTGGAGAAGTACAACTCAGAAATTTTCCTTGATCAGACCAATCACTTTTAGGGAAGGGATATGTTACCTTTCAGACACTGTTGTGTAAGTATTCAGACATTATCTTGGGATTCAGCAGAGTCAAGATAAATGGACTTTTAAATTGCTTTTGATGTTTCCTCCATCTATCTACAGTAACGAATGATGTAACAGCTAGCTATTATGACATGTAACAGCTAGCTATTGTGACACATGTCTATCTGAAGACCATTATCATGCTGTGTATACTGGAAACTTTTTTAATATGTTAAAGTGCTAAACTAAACTGGCTTCATAGAAGTGGGATGAAAAGGGAATTTTAGAAAAGCAAAGGCTCTACCTTCTTGCATCTTATTTTATCATTTCAATATGCATACCAGTGGATATATAAACATATCATTCCTTACTCTGAAAGGTATTTTCCTTGGCCAACAGAATTTTCTTGGCCTTCTTTAAGGGAGCAGATTTTCAGATACTTAAAATAGCAAACTGTCCTGTGAATGACGCTGAATTTTTCATTTTTCATTGCAAAGCCTTCTCTCATTGCATTTAGCAGAATGAAACTGAGATTATTTGTATTTTGCAATAATCTACCTGGATAAGAATATAAAACAGAAATAAATACAGGGTTTCAAGCTCTCCCCAGTTTCAGTGCAAAATAACATGGTTATTGAGGACTGTCAGATCATGGGCAGACGAATAATGGAAACAAACATATTTCAACTTTCACACAGGCTTTATGATCAAAGGCAAAATCCACAATGGTGTAATAGAAGCAAAAATTAGATGCCCTTCATTAGGACCCTACCACTAGAAGCTGTATTTTTGTTTTCTAAAGCACATCTGAGTATTTCTACCCTTAAAATTACACCCATTTAAGTATTATTATTTCCCAGACAGTGAATTTAAGTACCAGAAAGGGAATTATTTGTGTGGTTTTGGACTTGTGGCTGAGTTGGCAAGAAAGTAAAATTTCCAGTGTTTTAGGCTACAACTCTGAGCAAGCAACTCTCCTTCCTACTCCACTGATGTCAACCTGAGCACTGAGCTGAACGAAAATTACATACCTGAGAATTAGCACACGAGCCAAAATTCTGAGTAAGAATTAGCTGAGATGTATGAATCAGCTTAGGAGAGCTTAGGACAAGTCCAGCTGCACTTGTTTAGGCAAAGCTAATTTCACCCCTATGAGTGAGCTTATTACATCACTACACAAAATCCAACCCACATCCATATATCCATTTTGCAGATGCTATTAAACCAGTTACGTTTCAGTAAAGCACTAGTTCTTCTCTCCAGGAAACCTTTCTTGTTGTGTTTCTTGTTAAGCATGAAACAGCTGAAACATCAAGCTGAGCTAAGAAACCTGTCTGAGCAGAAAGGTGGTGAAAGCAGTGGTTCCTTCCAGGGACAGCCACTGACCCAGCAATGGATGGGAAGGGGCTCTTCTGAGCAGAAAGACAGAAAACCTCAAAGCAAAGACAAAGTTCATTTGGTATGCATACTCTCACCTGATATGAAAATTACCTACCTACCTTTGTAAGAGACATGCTGAGGGATTTGCTCAGGTGATACACCTCAGAGAATACTATGCCACAATAAAAACTGGTAGCATCATTGCAGCAAACATCTGCAATCCTAGAGGGGGTAATGGCCACTTCCAGTTTGTCTACTACATACAGACTACATCAACGACCTTAAAAGCTGTTGTACACCAGGTATCATGCCAGATCATATCTCTGTCAATGCCATAGAACAAGTATTTTGGAGGCCTCTTTGGAAAACCAGTATCTTCTCCATGTTGCCAAACCCTAAGGAATATTCAATTGAGCTTTAAGGGGGCATTCTCTAATTGCTAGTCCTGTGAGGAGAAGCTGAGGGAACTGGGCATGTTTAGTCTGGAGAAGAGGAGGCTGAGGGGAGACCTCCTTTCCCTCTAAAACTGCCTGACAGGAAGGTGTAGAGAGGTGGGTGGTGGCCTCTTCTCCCAAGGGAATAACGACAGGACCAGAGGAAATGGTCTGAAGTTGCAGCAGGGGAGGCTCAGATGAGATATGAGGAAGAATGACTTGACTGAGAGGGTGGTGAGAGACTGGAACAGCCTGCCCAGGGAGGTGGTGGAGTCACCATCCCTGGAGGGATTTCAGAAGCATGTAGATGTTCAGGGCATGCTCTAGTGGCCAAGTCTGTTGGAGGTTTTTGTATGTGTATGGTTGGATTCAATGATCTCAGAGGTCCTTTCTAGCTGTGAAGATTCCATGATTTTGTGATTTGATAGAAATTGAGGGATAGCTTGACACAATTTGAGTAGACGAGGTTAACAAGATGGGAATACACCACACAGAGTATTGACTTTGCAAAGTCAAGTCATAAAGCCTGAAATCTCTTCCACTTAGCAGATGTTGTGTACCAAAAGATCTAAAAACCAGTACAAGAATATCTGACTGCCACTCTACACGGTTCATCATAAACTTAAAGGCACAAGCAAACAAATCATGCATGAGAAGGTATCTACAGAACTCCACGAAGGCATCAGAAGTCTGCTGTACTGTCCAGCTGTGGGAGCTGTACAGCTCCCATTTCAGTGCAGGCTATAAACAAAAAGTTGCTGGACTTGGTGGCATCTTTTCAGAGTACTTTAAGTACCTGCATTTGTAAGGAAGATTTTGACTGTCAAAATTTCTTTACAGATAATTTCTACATGTGAAGGGCAGGAGTTTGGAAAATTTACGTCCATTCTTGTAGACTAAGACGACAACTGAATCCAACTAACGATGAGCAGTTTCATTTAATATGTGCCATAGCTCACTATGGGGATTGCATTTGGAATTGGCCCAGGAAGGGTTAAATCAGCGTTAGAATTTCAGCAAGTGACAACTGACTTTTTGTAGATACTTGGCTACCAAAAGCAGTGAAAAACTGTGGTCGCATTCACTGACCTTTCACCCATACCTAATACTGTCTGCCAGAAAGGCTGTTAACTCAGGCTGTCAATTATGAATTGCCACTCTGCTCTCACTCTGATCACTAAATCATCTGTGATATTAAAAACAAAACATCCCTCTCTACTTACCTTGGCAATAAGTCTCATGAAAACATTCACTGCTGGTTAAGTTTTTGAGCTTGCACCGACCTTTAACAGCTGTGATAAATCATTGTTACCATGGTTTGTGTTAACACAAATTTATCTTCAATGTAGATTAAGTTGTATTTGCAGATATGACATGTACTCCAAAATAAGATGGTTGGTTACACTTTTAAACCTTTTAAAGACTATTTTTAAAGTTGATTTCAGAACTTTATGGACCTACTCCTAGAACTGGCACCTGAAATCAGATACCTTCACTGGTACAGCATCTATCAAGAAAGAAGGAGAGGAGGGGAGGATATGTGATAATAACAATAAAATAGCCTAATTAATACATAATAACATCCTGAAATACCTCAGAGTTGAACTGATTAAGAGAGTCAAATGCTCACCTCATTTGGAAACGCAGTTAATGCTACCTAATGAGCAACGCATGTCTCCAAGATTTTACAGATTTCACCACAGACACTGATTCTGTCTACATCAGATAGGTGTTTTTCAAAACATCAAACCGGGAGAGAGTTCCTTTTTCTTCAACTCATCTCTATATAACATGTTTTTAAAGCTACTGACATTATTAAAGATCAAAAATACAAGTTATAACATGACCTTCCATGTACCTATAAAGCAACAACAGTCAGGATGCTCCGTACATTGTACTTATTGAAGATATCTCTTTTACCTTAGGGACTACTTCTGATATTGTACCTTTACAGACTGAAAAGAATCATTTTAAAAGAGGTTTAAAAACTACATCAAGAATGACTTCATACCTGACCCTGTCACTTTCAAGCACGTTCAATTATACTGATTTAAGATCAGAGTCTGCCATTCCTACTTGTTTTGAATATCACCAACTAGCTATGCAATCCTCACTGAAATCTGGAAGGTCAGTTTATAAATCTCTTTTCACATCTCTAAGTAGTTGCTCGCCAAAATAAACTCTTGGATGGAGCTGGAATATTCTCAGAGAGTAACCATTTTACCAGGGCACATACCACCAACATACGTGCCTTAGAGATCACCATAAGAGCAAGCTCTTGCTTCCTTTGGCTCAGCATCTGAAAAGTTTCTTTACACCTACAGTAAGTTGTGGAAGAGAGGTCCTGGTCTGCAGGCAACAGCCCGAAGTGGGCAGGGGGAGAAGACCCAGGGCAGAAGTTACTGAAGCAAAAAAATTAACTGGATCAGATAAGTTGTGAAAGCTAATTCAGTTTTTGTCACCTTCTCACATTTTCTAGATTTCAAGTTTTCTCTACAGAAATTCCAGAGAGATGGAAGTTCCAAAGATTTCCCCAGCAAGCTTCACTGTATTCACTGTACTCAAATAACGAACAGATTTAGTAACCTTAGAAGAGGTACCCCACTTTAACTACTTGATGACCCTCCTTCTAAAGCATCCACAGCTGTAATTTTATCCAAATGATATACCAGAACTATAAAAAGCTCCTTGGCCTACAATCTGGATCATCTCACTCCCATCTGTAAATCATCAGCTAACCACTGACTAGTCAGCAGTTACAAGTTTTAGGTAGCAATTTATTACATAATTTTTTAAAAATATATACAAAATTATTGTGGGCTTTAAGAGGAATGCAATAATACGTTCTCTTATTTAGCTTGAGTATGACTTAAATGACATTGTATCAATAAGCTTACCCAGTACATGTGAAATTATTTCATTTATATTTCATTAAGCTTGCAACAAGATTTTATAAGCTGTATTAGCCCAAGGCATGTAGTGTTTATTAGATGAGTACATTTCCCAGCTGCATAGTTTATATCACATAATTTTGTAGCTGCAGTTTCATAAAGACTCAGCAGCAAAAATCAACTACAAACCACCAGCAGCCTCATTCACTCTCAAATAAGTTATCACTTAAAAAACAGAAAATTCCAATATCTTACTTTCTAACATGCATCATATCTTTAAAAGAAAAGAAATACATGAAGTTTGCTTTCCAACGGGACTTGGTACTTTACATTCTCTGTCTTCCCCTGAGAAGGACACAGAGCTCCTAGTAGCTACATAAACTCAAAATAAAAGTGGAGTTCTTGGCCATGCTGCTTTGGAATGTTAAGTCTGCAAACCAGGCAAAGTATTTTATATGCTCAGGGGTGGTTTTGATTCTATAATAAAAGGAATTTAAATCCTAAATCCTGCAGTGTTATTCTGAACCTTCAACACTGTTTTCTAAACTTCAACAGTGGGCCTTTATCTTTAAATACCTTCAGCTTTCCTACTATGTTTAAAGAGAAAGAATTTTCATAAGGCTGATTAAAATTTTCCTAAGCTATATAGTTTCATAAAAACATTTTCACGAAGAAAGAAGAGCTCTTGTACTTGAGATGGGCAGCTTCTGAATCCAGAAATTCAATTTCCTTAGAGAGTATCTGAAAACTACATTACAGGAAGCTATGGTTCCTGACTTAAGGAAGTGGAGGGGAGAAAAAAGTAAAAGAAAATCTGTAGCTGATCTGAACCTGCCAAAACGTCAAAATAAATATGACCCTGCATATATTGTCCTAAGCATAAATGATATTAAAAAGCCAGCTGACATGCACTAATAAATAAAAAAAAATTGATATTACCTTTTTATAAAATGCCAACACTTAGCAAATGATAAAAACAAAACCAGCAGCGTAAGCTAATTACTTTTATCAGCATTCATGAGGGGTTTTCTTTCTGTTTGGTTTTGCAGTAGTAACACACATTGGTAGTAAGCACACAAATGTAGGAATTCTTTTGCTCATTGATATATCTTATTGTACACTGACAACTATTTCTGACTGTGAGGTACGGCACACTTCAAAGGAGTAACAATAAAAGCCAGTCTGTCCTCAATGAGCTTATTACTCCATAACACCAACTAATGTGTGCCTGCAGCCCTTTTAGTCTACTCCAGTGTAAACAAATTTTCTCATTGCACATTTTATCTTCCAAATTTCCTTTTAAAGCATTAGATTACCTGTCTTGACAATTTCTCTCCCTGCACTTAAGAGTATTAGTTGGTTTTACCAATTTTAAACTTACCTTTCGTATCAACTACATTCACTACT